>CAIGQV010018170.1:15726663-15741940 GCA_903798115.1 Danio jaintianensis | reverse complement strand
GGGGGAAACCGGAGCACCCGGAGGAAACCCACGCGAACACGGGGAGAACATGCAAACTCCACACAGAAATGCCAACTGACCCAGCCGAGGCTCGAACCAGCGACCTTCTTGCTGTGAGGCGAACATGCTACCCACTGCGCCACCGCGTCGCCTATATATATATGTATATATATATATATATGTATATATATATGTATATATATGTGTATATATATGTATATGTGTATATGTATATACATACGACTATAGGAGTTTTAGCCTGATTACCTCTGCTAAGATGCTTATTTCGGGCTGCAGGCCAGAAATGTCCCGGTACTCTCTATGGCCAGTCCGCCCCTGGTTGTATGTAATATTTGTGTGATTTTTGGGACTAAACTTACCTGAAATTAATGAAAACAGCTGCATGAGATAAGTTTTGTTGACTGTCAGGTGGAGTGTCTTTGCTCCATTTCCATGGCAACTCTCTCCGCTGCAGTGTTTGAATGAGACTCGCGTAACGGACACTTTAAAGTCCCCATGAACCGGAAGATGCCACCGTTTTCTTTTTTTACATTGTGATGCAGTTCCTAGAGAGACGCCAAGATGGCGTCTCGCTAAGCAGATGCGAATGCACCTCTCTAGAAAAAAATCAAGTAAAGGGTCAAATTATGTCCATTTGGTGGATCGTTTAGCTATATTAAAGTTAACTCAGCTGCAAAGGATGATATGAATCCACCTTTAATTATTTAATGGGCAAAAAATGTACTAAAAGGAATCTGCATACCTCGTGGAATCTGGAAGGGCACCATTAGGCCAAATCATGGATGAATCCGAATGCCTAGACTCTTCATTGGTTGCATATGATTACGATAGGAACTTTAACGATCCTTTGTTTGCAACTCCTAGCAAAAGTCCACCAGGAAAGAAGAAAAAACTGAGTAATGATGTGTCAACATGCTGAGATCTTCAACTCCATCCAGTCCTTGAATTTAAAGCAAGATTCAGTTATTCAAAATATCACTCAGATGAGAGCTCCATTGAAATCAATACGGCTGTAGTGAACTCTTTATCATTTTTCATTGTTAATTGACTTTTGTCAGACGTAGCCTCTTATGGTGAAAAGATCGATAAGGCAGAATCAGCAATACATCACATGCAACAGGAAAATACATCTCTCAAGATAAGGGTTGAAGATCTGGAAAGATCACATCATCATACGGTTCGTGACAAGGAAACACCGTGATATCATTTGGATGGAAGCCAAAAGCTCCATATACTGTACCTCAGAGACAATGGCCTTCACATCAAAGAAATCCTCTCCAAATCGGACATTGAAAGTCGGAATAAACTCTGGCCTCTAGTTCAGGCGCCCTGAAAAGAAGGAAAGAAAGCCAGCTTTAGCAGATCCTTTGCTGCTAATTCAGCTGAGTAAGCTATAGCCTACTTGAAATGACACTTCTTTCTAACTGTGCTTCAGGTTTAAAGGTTTAACCATATAACGTTACGTACCTAGTTTAAAATGTTGCCATTATTACAAGGGCTAATCGACCCATTTGACGTTTAGTTAATTCTTGTACTAAGCAGTTATAGTAGTTCCTAGCTAAGTTGTTAACATATTTTGAATTTTCCTTTTCTTAGCTTTTCCTGTAGCTATCTAGTTTATTATTATTTTTTTTGTTGTTGTTTATTTATTTATTGCATAAAATTTATGGACAAATTCAATTCTTTAAAAATGATCTCTTTAAATATGCGGGGCTTGAGAGACATTACCAAACGAAAAGGTATATTTCTGTTTTGCAGACGTTATAAGAAACGTTAACAAGAAACTCAGACTCTTTAGACAATGACACAACATTTTGGAAAGCCCAATGGGGTGATAGGATATCCTTCAGTCATGGGTCAAATAAATCTGCTGGGGTTCTTGTTTTGATTCATAGTTTAAAGGAGATAATTCCAAGTCTTCCACTGATGGTAGATGGGTTATACTGACTGTTAAGTCAGAAAATACCATATTTATTATCTGCAATATTTATGGATTTAATTCCCATGCCGTGAATAATTCTTTTTTTTTTATTAATATGTCTGGTATATTAGGGCAAATGCTTAAAACAAATCCAAATGCCAAGTTAATAATTGCTCGTGATTTTAATGAAATTCCTGATAATTTAATGGATAGATTTCCACAGAAAACACAACCTCGCTCTCAAAGTGATAATATTATCGACATGAGTATACATGGATCAATGCTTCACAAACCTTGATATCAAGGATTGATTTATTTGTCATTTCATCTGATCTATTACAATATATTCAGGACATCTCTCATCACTATATCCCTTTTACAGATCACCTTATGATAAAAATATATAATATTTTTATAAGAAATATTGAGGTCCTTGCCACTGATGTATTTAATTCAGAGATGGGAAGTTTTGTCTCTAAATGGGAACTATTTAAATCTAAATCCAGACATTTAGCTATTAAACAAAGTAAGGAAAAAAAAAAGGCCAAACACCATATGGAATCAGAATTGTTGGACAAAACTGATATTCTTTGGAAAGCGCAGGCTTTTTCCCCGACTCAGGAAAGTGAACTCTTTTCTTTACAAACAAATCTTGATGATCTACATCAGGGGTGTCCAAACTCAGTCCTGGAGGGCCGGTGTCCTGCTGAGTTTAGCTCTAACTTGCTTCAACACACCTGCCAGGAAGTTTCTAGTATATCTAGTAAGAGCTTGATTAGCTGGTTCAGGTGTGTTTGATTAGGGTTGGAGCTAAACTCTCCAGGACAGTGGCCCTCCAGGACCGAGTTTGGACACCCCTGATCTATATACTAATAAGGTGAATGGGGCTTTTGTACGCTCAAGAGCTTAATGGATAGAAAAGGGTGAGAGAAATACAGCTTATGTTTTGCCCTTGAAAAAAGAAAAATCTTTTTAAAACGAAATCTTTATCTGCATTGCGTATTACTAATATATTATGGAAGGACCATAAATTAATTTCGGACTATGTTAGCTCTTTTTATGAAAAACTGTACCAATCAGATCTTAATTTGGATGTAGATAACTTGTTTACTAGCAATATACAAAATTACATTTATGTAATAAATAACAATTTTAAAAATACATGCGATTCTGATCTTAAGAGAACAGAGCTGCAATTAGCTCTCTGACATATGAAAAAAGGCAAGAGTCCAGGGCCTGATGGACTTTCGTGTGAATTTTAGCCACAATTCTGGTACATTGTAGAAGAGCCAATTTTATTCATGTTTAATGAATGTATTAAAAAGAAGGAATTGGCCACAACTATGAAGCAAGGCTTAATCTCCCTAATCCCTAAACCAGATAAGGATCCTTTAGAGATTGATAATGGGGTATATGCACATGGACTTTTAATTTCAGTCAGCCAGCCCCAGGGCTTCCGGTTAATTGTCATCCCATACAAAATCGCTGCGTTTAAGATCTGATTTCTTTAAAAAAACAGCGATCTTCACTTCCTGGCTGAGATACGATATAAAGTGGGTATCAGACCAAACAAGAAGCACTGCATTAAATTATATTTTTCCATGTCTTTAAAATATGGAAATTAATTTTACCCCAGTATTTTTAGCTAGCCTGCTGCTAATGACGGCACCTGTGTTTAAACGGTCTTTTGTCTCTTTTTACGCTTTAAGAACCAAATGGATGCTTAAGTCTATTTAACTGATTAAATTTGAATTACATTAAAACATCGATGCTGTAAAAGGAACCTTATGAAATTTGAAAATAGTCACATAAAGCTTTCACCAGAAGTTGCCAAAAGATTAAAATCAGGGCTAGACCAAATTATACATAAATCTCAAATGGGCTTTATGAAAAACAGGCACATCAGTAACAATTTCTGATCTTTTTGACTATTCTGACCAAATTGATTTAGGAGCTCTTGTATTGTTTTTAGACTTCTGTAAAGCCTTTAACTCAATTAAACATGGCTTCATTCTTCATTCACTAAAAGTATTTATGTTTGGAAACGATTTCATTGATATTATAAAAAATGTTTTATAAAGATATTAATAGTTCTATCATTTTAAATAAAGGAACCTGTAAAGGATTTGAAATTTGTCGTGGGGTACGCCAAGGCTGTCCAATCTCTGCTTTTTTTTTCTTATTACTTGCAGAGCTACTTTCTATTCAAATTCGAAATAATCAAAATATTAAAGGGTTACAAATATTTGACAGAGAAATCAAACTTTCGGAATTGGCAGATGATACTGCACTGTTTCTGAAAGATTCAAATCTAATTAAAACAGCTCTAGAATGTGTTTCCAAATTCACTAAATCTTCTGGTCTAAGGCTAAATGTTCACTAATGCGAAATCTTATTCATACATAATTCTATAGACTTATCCATTGAAAATATTCCTGTTAAAGATTCTGTGAAACATCTTGGAATCTATATTTCTAAAAATAAAACTGCTTGTGAACAATTTAATTTTGTGTCAAAAATCCAGAAAACTAAACGTATTTTAAATAACTGGCTGCAAAGGGATCTTACTAATTTTGGGAGAGTTTTACTATCCAAAGCTGAGGACCTATCTAGATTTGTTTAGCCTGCTCTTTCCATGCATGTTAAGCCTAGTTCACACTACATGACTTTAAACATCGGCAGATCGCTGTGCCGTTCACACTACATGACTTGATTTTGTGTCTTTAAATCACTGTGGTGTTCACATTACGCGACACTACATAATTGATCCACAAGAGGGGGGTCACACACTACATGATCTGACAACAACTGGTTCCCCCAGCAGCTTAGTCAAGCTACCAAACCACAGCCAATGAAATGTTGAGGGAGGAGCCGGCCAAAAAAGCTGAACACTATAGGCTGCTTGTGTGCTGATGACATCACTGACAGTGTTTCAAACTTTCAAGGAAATCCGCCATCAGCGGATAAATCGCTCATCTGCAAGGTTCAAGATTTGGCTTTAACACTAGAACTACAGAGGCAGTCAGATTTTTTTTTAGAGGCAGTTTTTAATTTTTGTAATCTAATAACTCTTTGAAATAAAACTGACATATCTATAATACCCTGACGTTTCCTAAATATCTGTGTATTTCTTTCTAACATTGTCATTTTTTTAAAATTACAAAACAGAAAAGAACTGAGCATTTCTACCTTTAAGTACCATATAAGTCAAAATGACTGCATGCATGTCTGCTACTTTTCACCGTGACTTTAAATATGCATGCATTTTTTGCCTAGCAACTTCCTGCTAACATAAACATAACTTTCTGATATTAAAAACATAAATTTACTTCAGATATATCTTTTAAAGCAGCATATTCTGTGTTGCGAAATAGCTCCTGTTTGAAAGTGAAAATGAAAGCGAAGCCCAGACCTTTGTGGGGGTTCTACTGTCTTAACTACAGCCGTGGCCAAAAGTTTTGAGAATTACATAAATATTGTAAATTGGAAAAGTTGCTGCTTAAGTTTTTATAATAGCAATTTGCATATACTCCAGAATGTTATGAAGAGTGATCAGATGAATTGCATAGTCCTTCTTTGCCATGAAAATTGACTTAATCCTGAAAAAATTTGCCTTTCCACTGCATTTCAATGCTGTCATTAAAGGACCTGCTGAGATCATTTCAGTAATCGTCTTGTTAACTCAGGTGAGAATGTTGACGAGCACAAGGCTGGAGATCATTATGTCAGGCTGATTGGGTTAGAATGGCAGACTTGACATGTTAAAAGGAGGGTGATGCTTGAAATCATTGTTCTTCCATTGTTAACCATGGTGACCTGCAAAGAAACGCGTGCAGCCATCATTGCGTTGCATAAAAATGGCTTCACAGGCAAGGATATTGTGGCTACTAAGACTGCACCTAAATCAACAATTTATAGGATCATAAAGAACGTCAAGGAAAGAGGTTCAATTCTTGTTAAGAAGGCTTCAGGGCGTCCAAGAAAGTCCAGCAAGCGCCAGGATCGTCTTCTAAAGAGGATTCAGCTGCGGGATCGAAGTGCCACCAGTGAAGAGCTTGCTCAGGAATAGCAGATTGATCTTCTGCAAAAAGTATGGCAAATGGACTGCTGAGGACTGGGGCAAAGTCATATTCTCAGATGAAGGCTCTTTCCGATTGTTTGGGGCATCTGGAAAAAGGCTTGTCCAGAGAAGAAAAGGTGAGCGCTACCATCAGTCCTGTGTCATGCCAACAGTAAAGCATGCTGAGGCCATTCATGTGTGGGGTTGCTTCTCATCCAAGGGAGTGGGCTCACTCGCAATTTTGCCCAAAAACACAGCCATGAATAAAGAATGGTACCAAAACACCCTCCAACGGCAACTTCTTTCAACAATCCAACAACAGTTTGGTGAAGAACAATGCATTTTCCAGCTCGATAGAGCACCGTGCCATAAGGCAAAAGTGATATCTAAGTGGCTCTGGGACCAAAACGTTGAAATTTTGAGTCCATGGCCTGGAAAATCCTCAGATCTTAATCCCATTGAGAACTTGTGGTCAATTCTCAAGAGGTGGGTGGACAAACAAAAACCCACTAATTGTGACAAACTCCAAGAAGTGATTATGAAAGAATGGGTTGCTATCATTCCCAGAAGGCCCAGAAGTTGATTGAGAGCATGCCCGGTCGAATTGCAGAGGTCCTGAAAAGAAAGGCCAACACTGCAAACACTGACTCTTTGCATAAATGTCATGTAATTGTCGATAAAAGCCTTTGAAACATATGAAGTGCTTGTAATTATATTTCAATACTGGAATATTCAGCATGCTAGATATTGGATTTTCATTTGCGAGGTGTCGGCGATGCGTCAGCGAGCCTCTTTGATGCGTTGTTCAGTAGTTCACACATAAAGACTGCCGAGCACCCCCAGATTTTTCCCCGATCACAGCCCAATCTGTCAACGAGCTCGTTAACTTCCAAATCGGGCTTAAAATCCTGTAGTGTGAACTATGTTTAAGTGAAAATATTAATAAATATTAATAAATCTTTCTTAGATTTTATATGGACAAATAAACGTTACAAACTAAAAAAGGATGTTATATTAGGTAAAAGAGTAGAAGGTGGCTTAGAGATGATAGATTTTTTGATACCTTTAAACTTAATTGCTTAATAAATTGCCTAAAGTATTAAAACTCAATGTGATTCCCCTTCATGGGAACTACAACGTGTGTCTGGTAACAGACTATGGGAGTTCGCCAGATGACCAATCACTCTAAAAAGTAAGAAAACGGGCCAATGAATGCCAAATGAATTGGCGGAGCTCAGCTCTACAGCTGTCAGCAATTAGCCATTAGTGGGATATATCAGCTGGCGGCTGAAAAGTGAGCATTAGAATTTTGCTTCAGAGCCTCTCACGAGACTGACGACACTCTATCTGAAACCAGTTTACTCACCAGTGCGGGAGAAGACGCGACAGCGGCAGTCGATCAGGGCTTCCCTGTCCACTGTGCATTTCGCTGGTGTGCATAAAAGAGCAGTTTCCATTAAAGCAGATTTCCTAAGAGAGCAACACGGTCAAGCAACGTGTCTTTTTCAAGATGCTGTTCTGACTGTGCGTTTCTGGATGCAGTGGTTCCTATCTCCGAATGATGGGCACGGGTACCACATCACAGGTCTGGGGGTCCAGCATGTCGATGCGATGCTCGTGGGCAGCTCTTGCTCTCACTGTGAGGGCCGCCACCAGGAGGGGCAGTGGTGGAAAGAGTACTGAAAAATCATACTCAAGAAAAAAAAGAACCATTACTTGCCCGAAGAAAAGTATTTGTTGTAAATATTACTGAAAGTATGAGTAAAAAGTAGGCCTTTTAAAAGTACTCGAGTAGTGAGCACTACGCTGGGAAAGGTTGATGCGTTTACATGCGATTTGAGTGTGTGTGTGCATGTGTGTGTAAACGTAACATTCTGTAGTGCATTTAGTTATTGTTTAAGGCCATTTCGGTCATCATACAGTAAACATCTGTCATCTTCTCATCAGTGACATTCAGTCTAAACAGTCTCTGGGTCATTGCATGTAAAGTATCTTCTTGGACACATTTAATGCTTCCAAACAGTTTGCTGCATGTCTTAAGTTAGTTCAGTTTGATGCGATTTACTTTCTGTGATTTGATTGGACTGGAATCACAGGACTGTTTTTTCTAATCCCCATAGACAGGAAATAATGAAGTAGTAAATGCAGGATGTAGGAAAGTAGTGTAGTAAAAGTACTGATAAAGCACTAAAATGTACTTAAGGGAAAGTAAAAGTACACATTTTTAAAACTACTTACTAAATTACAATTTCTGAGACAAACTATTCAATTACAGTAATTTGAGTATTTGTAATTTGTTACTTTACACCACTGTGGAGGGGTAAGCTGAGACTCCTGTCCAAGGCGGGTGGGTTATCTGTGTCTCTCACGGCCAGAGCCCACACCGCTGCAGGCCATGCTGCTTCTGCCCTGCACCACTGACCACCAGGCTGTGCTGCACAGGGGGGGTTCTTCCCCAGGCTTATGTGTAAGCACCGCACGGTGGTCGACTATGCTCTCATGACCTTCAAGTCGGCTGCCCGTGCTCTGGGGAGGATGATGGCCACACAATGGTCTGGAAATGCCACCCTTGCCGTATCAAGGCAGAGGATGGTCCACCTTATAGTTTATGCCATCGCCCTCGCTTCCTGTGGCAGGGCGAGCTGTGTCCCCTGGGAGAGAGAGCACACTTAAAAGAGCGGTGCCTCCTTTTCGGCGTGAGTATGCGGTGCCTCTTAACAGATTATGTAGAGCTGCGGGCTGAGCGACACCTAACACATTCGTGAGATCTTAGAATCCTCGAGTGGAGCCAGTTTCCTCCCAATTACTGGGTAACTCCAGTCAATCGGGACGAAATTAAGCTTGGTGTCAAAAACGCTTGCTGCGCATGCTCCTTACCCCGGAGATACGTGAGCTTTTTCTATTCTGCTAGTAAGTTCCCTGCTTGGCAAACCCTAGAGAATTCCTCCGAGGGCCCCAGCTCCTGACTCAGCGGAGGAGCCTGGCTCAGTGTGAGGTCTGGTATGCCCACTCTTGGTCTACCCACATGCTGAGGTTAGGTGCCAGCTATGCGCAGTCCCGAATGGCGATCCCATATGCTTATTTCAGCCACGGAGTGTTCCCCCTGACCAGGCAGACCCGTGTCTTCCCTACCCTCTAACCAGCTTATCATATGTAGCACTCCCCCTTCATAGGGCTAGTCCATTTGTTCTTATTGCCATCAAGTCTCCCCTTTTGGGTAGCAGGTGGCCTCCGCAGCGTCCTCCCCCTTCGGGGACCGGCACGCTTTCCAACGTACTGTCGTATTTCTAAAATCCCTAGTCTATATTAGCTAGGTAAAAGCACATTTACGACCCCCAATTTAAATTTTCTAATTATTCCCATGTAATGGTATTTAAAAGGCCTAGAGGACGTTGGAAGGTTACGCTCTTGGTGATGCTTGTGCGCTCACACTATGCTTGGCAAACTTCACATCAGGAGCAGGACGGCTTAGCTGCTGTGGCGTTTTCCATACAGTCTCCCATAGTCTGTTACCAGACACATGTTGTAGTTCCCATGAAGGGGAATGTCCTGGTTACGTACGTAACCCACGGTTTCAAAGAAACATAAATTTTGTTACAGATTTGTTCTATGATAATGGAAACATACTCTCTTATGAAGACTTTATGAGGATACATAACTTTCCAATTCCCTTTAAAGAATTTCACCAAGTGGTTAAGGCTATTCCAGCTGGTTTAATACAACTAATTACTAATCACCTTTCTTATGGATGCATTGAAAAAATACTCCCAGAATTAAAAATTGATGGTTTTGACATACTTTCTCCATCATATAATAATAAAAAATAGACAAATGTTGCAATCTAAACACAAAATATCCCCAAGAGGAAAATTTGTATTGGAATGCAAAAATTATTGATATTAACTGGAAGGCTACCTGATCAATCCCCTTTAAATTTTGCCTTTTAAATAAAGTTAAAGAAGTGCATTTTAAAATACTTCACAAAATTTACCCTTGCAAAGTAGCTTCATCTAAATTCATGGATGTTGACAATACTTGCACATTTTGTAATATACACAAGGAAGTTAATTACAGGCTCTCTTTAAAAGATGTCATTTACTCTTCATTCATTCATTTTCTTTTCGGCTTAGTCCCTTTATTAATCAGGGGTCACTACAGTGTAATAAACCGCCAACTTATCCAGCATGTGTTTTTACGCAGCGGATGCCCTTTCAGCCACAACCCAGCACTGAGAAACACCCATACACTTTTGCATTCACACCCACACATACACTACGGCCAATTTAGCTTATTCAATTCACCTATAGCGCATGTCTTTGGACTGTGGGGAAAACCGGAGCACCCGGAGGAAACCCACGGAAACACGGAGAGAACATGCAAACTCCACACAGAAATGTCAACTGGCCCAGTTGGGGCTCGAACCAGCGACCTTCTTGCTGTGAGGTGACAGCGCTACTCACTGCGCCACCGTGTCACCCCCATTTGCTCTTTTTCACTTACACACAAAAAAAACAAACATTTGAGTATGTTGTTAATTTTTACGTCTTACAAGGTAAATATTTTATTCATAAACAGAAATTTGCGAAGTGTATAACAAAATGCAATTTATATTTTTATTAGAAATGGAAACTTTGAAAAAGTTACTATGTTATACTTTATTTTATTTATTTTCACTTTTATGTTTTTGTTTTATTATCATTACTGAATGTGTACATCAAATCAAGTTTAGATTGAATTTGAATGAATTCTTCCCCATATTCTTTAGTACGAATTTTCTTCTGTTCCACAATAAATAAATTATCAATTAGTTCTACAACCTTTTTTTTTTTTTTTACTACGTTTTATTGCAATCTTTCTTACATTGTATTTAAAGAATTCCCATTTGTTTTTGATACCTTCTTTTAAGCCTCCAAAAATGTCTGTGGCACTTGTTTTTTTACACAGACATTGAAATAATTATCTTTAACAAGATTATTATTAAAGAGCCCCTATTATGGGTTTTTGAAAATGAGCTTCCATGCAGTGTGTAACACAGCTCTAAGTGAATTAAAACATCCAGCTGAGGTTTAAATCTGAAATGGCACAGTGTTTAAAACTACTGATTCTTTAGCGAAATAGTTGACTCTAAGTCGAATGAATGAATCGAGTTGGGTTCGGATCTTTTGTTTGAACGCGTCTACGTCGATCAGTACATCACCAAATATGTATTTCCATATCCGGTAAAATGTGAACGCGCATTTGACTTCAGACACTAGCGGAGCGCTGAGGATCACGGGACTGGTCATGACACGAAGATGACGATCACTGACTGATGGAGATTCGGCTGCGGGGAATAAAGGGTTAAAGTTCATTTTCACAATGACACCACAGTATAGCCAATCGTGTGCTGTGTTTGTTCCTGTAATTTTTCTGATTTTTGATATAATAACCTACGCTGCAGCGCGGGATTCATCGGCCATTTGCTATTAAAGGAAGGAGCAGCAGAGACTATTATGTATGGGACTTTGTCAGGGTTTGACAGGGACTTTTTCAGTAACTGTTGCAGTTCATATGGACCAGTTTCTTCTTCCTCCGGATCATAACATCTAAGTGTAATTAAAATTGTTGCTTCGTTTTGTGTAGTTTGCAAAATGTGTGTTTAATTGTGTTTTAGAAGTTATAATCGCCCTGCGTGGCTTGTAATCACTTATCTATTATAGATCAGTGCTTGTACTGTATCTCTCAGGTTAAATCTATTCACTAGAAGTTAAAGCTATTCACATATTGAGTCCAAAACCACGTTGAAAACCCCCGCGTGCTTCTTCCTTTACCGATTTAAATGCATTTCTAAACTCGTGATCCTCTGCTGTTTGTCGTTGCTATGGCCACCATCAGCTGTTCCTCACACGCGGTCAGTTTTCAAAATAGTTGAACTTTTGCCACAGTGTGGATTAATACTGAATGTGTGTCATTGTTATTACTTGGGGTTAGCATTAAGAGTAGAGTAATATGCTGGTGTTTAACTGCATTGCTTTATTGCATTCCTGCATTGGACTCTCACATACTCTCTGGCTGCTACTTCGTAACTGTGGTGGGTATTTCTATGTCTCGCGCTGAACCCAGTCGACCAATCACAACAGACTGGGTCATCAGACCAATCAGCGCAGATAAGCTTTGCGCTAAGGAGGGGTTTGGGAACAAATGAATCGCTGAACGAATCATATGGGAGTTGTTGGGATAATTAGGTAAAAATAAATGCATATTATAAGACAATGAAAGTGTTTATTGACCTTAAATGCATATCAGCCTGTTGTTGGAGACCCCAAAACCAAAATATAAACATTTATAATGCAAAATTTCCAGTGTCCTCTTAAACTAGATTTCTCTTTTGTTCCTGTAAGAGTTAACAAAATAAGTTTATGATCTGTCAATGGAGTATATCTATGAACAATTTCCTTAACATAATGCAAAGTTGTGTTAGAGATTAGAGACAAGTCGATTCTAGACTGTAAAGATTTGTTTTTGTTAGACTATGTGTATTCTAATTTGTCAGGGTTATAGAAATGCCAAGTATCTGTAAGAAAGTATCTGTAAGAAATAAGATGTCACAAAAGATGCCAGATTGGATTGCTCAGCATGTTAGGGAATGCGAGTAGAATATCTATCAAACCGATTGTGAATGCATTCATTAAAATCGCTTGAGCATATTATATATGAGGCATGAAAATTAGTTTGTTTGCGTTGAACAATATCAAAAAATTTTGCAAACATATTTTTATTTAACAAACAGGAATTATTACCATAAATATTACAAATTATGGGTGACATGGTGGCTCAGTGGTTAGCACTGTTGCCTCACAGCAAGAAGGTTGCTGGTTCGAGTCCCGGCATTTCCATGTTCTCCCCGTGTTCTCGTGGGTTTCTTCTGGGTGCTCCGATTTCCCCCACAGTCCAAAGACATGAGGTATAGGTCAATTGAGAAAACTAAATTGGCCGTAGTGTATGTGTGTGAATGTGGGAGTGCATGGGTGTTTCCCAGTACTGGGTTGCAGCTGGAAGGGCATCCGCTGTGCAAAACATATGCTGGATAAGTTGGTGGGTAATTCCGCAGTGGCGACCCCTCATGAATAAAGGGACTAAGCCAAAGGAAAATCAATGAGTGAATGAATTACAAATTATAAATGCTGCGTTGTCCAACTTAATAGTTAAAATCAACCGTCTTCCGCTCTCATCTGCAACAAAATCATTACACCTGCTGACTGAGAAGTTCCATGACCAAAATAAACAGAGTTTCCCCATTGTGATTTCCAACATTTTACAAGTCCGTCAAATGAGTCTCTTGAGAAAAAATAATGTCAGCATCCCAATACCAAATCACAACGTTCTCAGTACATCCCACTAACATAACAAATTAACTAAGAACGTTCCAATGAGCAAATGAGCAGTACGGACCCGTTTTAGACACTTGTGGACTCACTCAAACATGTGCTTCGAGCACCTCCACCACCGACACCCAGCACTTCCGCATTCCGCATGACTTCATCTCTGCAGGTCAATGCCAGTCCCATGGCTCACCCGGCGCCCTGCTCAGGCCTGGCAGAGGAGTGCAACGGGTTCTTGTTACAGTGTTCACTGGTGTTTGAAATGCAACCATTGCAGTATCCGACTGATGCTTCTAAAATCACTTTCATGATATCTCTGCTTGGGTGGCTCTGCTCTTGGCCTGGGTGGACTTAATTTGATATTAGTATAACCTTTTAATTAATAATGTTACAAGTAATTTCATAATCTAATAATACTGAATTAAAATGCAGTCTTCTTGGTGTTATTTTTGCAACTGTACATTTTTATAATGATTTTGTTTAATTAGTAAGTCACATACAACATTGTTATTCTATTTAATATGAATATTAAACAGACAATATGCCTCCCAAAAACACCAAGGTTGATGCTACAGATAGCCCATAACAAGCGACACAACACCACGGCGGATGCACTCTCTCTCTCTCACTCACAAACACACACAGGATTTGCACACTGGTCTTATGTTTACTTGTAAATGAAGTCTTTCATTCATTCGTTCATTCATTTTCTTTTCGGCTTACTCCCTTTATTAATCTGGGATCGCCACAGCGGAATGAACCGTCAACTTATCCAGCATATGTTTTACACAGCGGATGCCCTTCCAGTTGCAACCCATCACTGGGAAACACCCATACACACTCATTCACACACATACACTACAGACAATTTAGCTTACCCAAGTCACCTATAGCGCATGTCTTTGGACTTGTGGGGGAACCAGAGCACCTGGAGGAAACCCACGCGAACACAGGGAGAACATGCAAACTCCACACAGAAATGACAACTGACCCAGCCGAGGCTCGAGCCAGCGACCTTTTTGCTGTGAGGTGACAGCCCTACCCACTGCGCCACCTATGAAGTCTTGAAATGACTTGAATTGCTTTGAAATTACTTTGAATGATCTTCTGTCCCATCCTTTGAAGCAAGCCCTTTAGCATTGGTCGTCCATTATTTATTTACATTTTGATTGAAAGTCCAATTTTGAGAAATTTTTGAGCTGAGATATTACATCTGCGATTTTTTTTATTTTTCTTCATAAAATTTCAAACACATTTTGTAAATAACATAAAATAACTGACTCCTATTGAACTTTACTTGACCTAGAAAAAGAGCATCCACTGAACAAGAATAATAGTGAGCTCACGTGCGCCCTCTTCATTGAGGCAGCGCTATTGCCTGCCTCACCTCATGTCTTTTCAGTGCGGCTTTATGTTATATACACTAAATAAAAATATGTTTGCTAAAATTTCTGATATTTTTCAACTCAACACTAAATAGGTGATAAACATATGTGAAATACATTACCTATCATATGCAAAGTGAGGACATATAATAAAAAATGTCTACAAGGTATAAAAACATTTTAATAAAGCATTACATTGGTAGCATACACTGAGTAAGCAAAAGGCTTGCGCTCAAGCCAGTTTGCAACGGATTGAGCAATCTGATGTGAGGCACAGCTCGGGCTGCCTCACCTTGCTTCCTACACTGTAATTGAACAGGAAATACGCAAAATACAGTGATTTTGATTATAAAAAGGATTGGAATCATTTAAATAATAAAGAAATTGCATTCATAGCTCAGATCAGTGGACAAATATTTATTTTATCATTAGTATACATGTCATGATGGCAGGTGAGGTGAGATGATGGCTCACCTGCCTCCCATATATATATATATATATATATATATATATATATATATATATATAT
>CAIGQV010018170.1:15712494-15726563 GCA_903798115.1 Danio jaintianensis | reverse complement strand
ATATATATATATATATATATATATATATATATATATGTGTGTGTGTCATTTTGATAATATATTATATGTTTACTGTTGTAGCGTCTGTCATGTGTCTTTAAAATCTCATGCCAGTTTCACTTAGCGGAACTAATTAAGGCGGAGCTGTTTGTATGGGGAACTATAAAAATGATGCACCATTGTGAGCAGACAAAATGCATTCTCTTACTTGCGCCGCTAGCATTCAAGAAGCTAAGGGATGCTAAGGCTTCTGCGTTTCTTGAGTTTCTCCCTTCCGTAGCCAGCTAATGAGGTATGTTTCTTTTGTATGATTTGTTGCTTTTGTTTTATTGAAGTGTAATGTTTGGTGTTTGTATTTAACTTTTGTTTGTACATGAGTTTTGCTATTTATTAAGTTAAATTGTATTAGTTAGGATTATGTAATTTAATATATTATTTGTGACCTTAATGTGGTGATTTTGGATTAATTTGATATCGAAATTTATTGTATGTTTTTTAGTTCTTACGTCTGGTATACGTCTGATGTCTTCTGATCTGCCTTCAATGTTGAGAACTGAAGAATTGATAAGAAAAATAAACCAGTCAGTAGAAATAAAGACTCTTGCTCGTTTGTTGCTGGAGGGAGCGACAGTAAGAACTCAAGGCTCATTGCGAGTATGAAAGAAGGACCAGGACAATTTAACCAGTGAACTCAAAGTCAAGTATTCTGTTGTCTGAGGCAACGAAGGGAAATTATACATGTTTCAGCAATATCAGAAGGAACGGACATTGCCGGTGTAATATGGAGACTCAAACATAACTTGAGGAGCGGCACAAGTCAAGACCAGCAGTAAGAGTGGTGCAGTTAAGTGTGACTTAAGGTACCTAAATGTGGTTAATGGCTGCAAAGACTTCAAGTTTTGTTTAATGTTGTCATGTTCCTTTCAAAACGTGTATATTCATGTTGGTTGTTTATCTATAGCTATGTTTCCATCCACCTATTTTTATGTGCATTTTGGAGATGCGCATAAAAAATCGGTTGATGGAAACGCCAAGATGCGCATACATTTTGAAACTGCGCATAAAAATCATATGCGCATAGAATCAAGAGCGTCTGTGCTCCGCGTCTTACGCCTTTAAACGCCACTGCGCGTCAGGATTGCCTTCTGAGGCGCAAGTCATTTATTAAATGAAGTAAAGCTTCACTCAGCTTCTCCTACCACAGCAAATTCCGTTTTTACTGTTGATATTTGGCGCCAGATAATCAGGAAGTGACGATTTTGTTTACTTTGACTCGTTGGATGGAAACGCTGCTTTATTCGCACGTCTTTTATGCGATAATCCAGTTTTGCGCATAAAGTTAATTCGCATTTTTGGATGGAAACATACCTATTGACTTGTATGTAAATGAAGTACTGTTTAACTGCCAGTTTGTATTGCTGTAAAATAAGGGTAAACTTGACTTTCAGTATTAATCAGATTAAGGCATGATTTATGGTCTTTTTAACTTTAAATTAAGGAATAAGTAATAAAGAAAAGGATTTTAGTAGTGAAAAAGAGAAGTTTCTACTATGTCAGATTTAAGTGAGCGGCCCATGGATGATAGAGGGAATCAGCAACTTACAACTCAGCCTTCAGTGAGAAGTAAGGTAGCAAAGGTAACTCCTGATGCTGTGGAAACTGAGCCACGAAGAGGAAAGAGGACTCGTAAGCTGACTGAAAAGGGTCAGAAGTTGCAAGAAGAGAAGTTGGAAAGGTATGAACAGCGATTCAAGGTCAGTTATGAGAAATGGAAATCTCTTGTTAAAGAAGTAAAATGGTTGTTATCTGAGTCTTCCTCTATTGAATCATTACAAGATGTTATGGCAAGATTGATAAACGCTTCTGCAGTTGTAGGCACTGGGTATGATGATATACGCCATTTGAGTATTCCTGACCATGATACACGTCGCCGAGTGGATAATTGTGAAGCAGTCACAAAGAAAATTGAGGTATTGGTGAAGTGTCATTTCGAAGGGAATGAGGAATTGGAGTCTGCATGGACTGATAAAGATATTGAACTATCTGAGGAGGTCAGTGTGGGCACAAGGATTTCTAGAACATCTACACAGTCTCAAAGTAAGTCAAGATCTTAAGTTTATCTGCTGCTAAAAAACAAGAAGCTTTTGCTGAAGTTGCTGCTAATGAAGCCACTTTAGAAGTCTTAAAGGAACAGGATCGTCAGTTTAAGGAACTTCAGAAACTTGAAGCTGAAGATAAGAAGCGGATAGCTGAACAAGAAGCTGAGAATTTGAAGCGCCGTGAAGAAGAGGCTAAGGTGAAAGCTCAGCATGAGGTGGAATATGCAGCTAGACGCAAGTTATTGGAAGATAAACGCCGTGAACTGGAACGTTTGGAGACACTTAAGAAGTTAAATGCAGCTAAAGCACGTATGCAGATATATGGACAGAGTGAAGCTTCAGAAGATGATGAAATTTTAAGTGACTTGTCTCATGACTGTGAATTTAAAGAAATCCATGTGAATAAAGGACACCATAGACCTGATAATTTGTCTACAAAAAATGTCACTTCACAGCCAACAGTGACAACTCCACAAATGGATAATACTTTTACTCTTGTTAAGGCTTTGACCGAATCTTTGAGTGCCAATCGACTTCCTGTGCCAGAACCAATGGTTTTTAATGGGGATCCACTTAAGTTTAATGATTGGAAAATGTCCTTTCAAATGTTATAATAGATAAGAAATCCATTCCTGCAGTGGAGAAGGTTTTCTATCTACGGAGATATGTAGGGGATACTGTCAAAAAGGCTCTTGAAGGCCATTTTCTTCTTGGTACAGATTCTGCTTATTGTTCAGCTTGGGAGATTTTGGAGGAAAGATATGGAAATCAATTTCTTATAGCCAAATCATTTAGAGAGAAGCTTTATGCTTGGCCAAAGATTGGTCCCAAGGACAGTCTGGAACTACAAGAGTTTGTAGATTTCCTTCGTAGCTGTGAGGCTGCCACTCCTCAAATTAAAGAACTTAAAGTATTGAACGATTGTAATGAGAACCAAAAAATTCTTGCTAAGCTGCCTGATTGGTTAACTTCAAGATGGAACAGAGAGGTGATGGAAACTGAAGAAAACACTAAAACATTTCCAAGTTTCAGCCAATTTGTTAAGTTCCTCACAAAGGAAGCCAAGATTGTGTGCAAACCTATAACATCACTTTATGCTCTGAAATTAAGCGATTTAAAGAAGGAACAAGGATGTTGAAGACCCGAAACTCTGTGGGAAAAGTGTTGGTGACTAATTCTGGTGGAAACAACCTAGTCTTGGTGAGTTGTGTTTTTTGTCAAAACCATGGCCATAGTCTTCATAAATGTCATAAGTTCATGGAGAAGACAGTTACTGAACGACACAAGTTTCTCTATAAGAAGATGTTATGTTTTGGTTGTATAAAGCCTGGGCATCATTCAAGGGTTTGTGAAAACAGAAGTGTTTGTGCAAAAAAGCATCCTACCTGTCTTCATGAAGATCGTTCAAGGAGTGTTGGAACTCATGGGGTGACTGAAAGCTTTAAGAAGATTACAGATCCTTTTCAATATAGACACACAAGAGTTCTAAATGAAGGTGATGCAAGAAATTAATAGTACCTACACTTCTTCTATTATACCTGTATGGGTGTCTACAACAACTGAACCAGAGAGGGAGGTTCTGGTATATGCTCTCCTTGATACACAAAGTGATACAACCTTTATTCTTGAAGAGACTACAAATGCACTAGATGTAAAGAAGTAAGCTGTGCAATTGAAACTTGCAACTATGGCTTCAAAGATAACAGTCGTTCCATGCTTTAAAGTGAAGGGTCTTCAAGTTAGAGGATTTTATTCACAAATTAGGATTCCTCTGCCAACAACCTATTCAAGAGAGTTTGTTCCTGCCAGCAAAGATCATATTCCTACACCACAAACAGCGAGAGTATGGCCTCATCTTGAACATATTGCAGATGTCATTGCTCCTCGACAGGGTTGTGATGTTGGCTTATTAATTGGATACAACTGTCCACAGGCTCTTCCACGAGAGGTGGTGGCTGGTGAAGGAAATCAACCTTTTGCACAGAGGACAGATTTGGGATGGAGTGTAATTGGTCATGGTAATCCATGTGTTGACTTTGGCGATATTTATGGAACAACTCACCAGGTTATTGTGAGGCAAGTAATGCCAAGTATACCGACTTCTGTCAATCTTAAAATGAAGGTGCACTATGTCTGTCGAACACAAATCAAAGAAGTGGTTTCTCCAATAGATGTCATCAAGGTGTTTGAATCAGATTTTTCCGAGCAAGGACCTGAGGATTGTTGTATGTCTCAAGAGGATCTTCAATTCCTAGGGAAAATGAAAGCAGGTACATCGTTGAATGAGGCTGGACATTATGAGATGCCACTACCATTTAAAAGTGACCGGCCTAACTTGCCAAACAATAAAGTCTGTGCAGTATATTGTCTCAAATGCTTGGAAAGAAGATTTAAGAAGGATATGCAGTATTCTAGTGATTATACTGCTTGTATGAATGAAATTATAGCTTGTGGAGATGCTGAGAAAGTTCCACCTGAAGAAGCTGAGAAATGTTCAGCATGGTACATTCCTCATCATTGAGTGTACCATCCAAAAAAGCCTGGAAAAACTTGTGTCGTTTTTGATTGTTCTGCAAGGTTCCAAGGAACTTCTTTAAATGACCAACTTTTCACAGGCCCAGAGCTGACAAATACTCTGGTGGGTGTCTTGTCGTTTCAGGAAAAATCCAGTAGCAATTATGTGTGACATAGAACGCATGTTTCATGTCAAAGCAGAGGACCGTGGTTATCTTAGATTCTTATGGTGGGACAATGGCAATTTGGAAGCTCAACCTTCAGTCTTTGAAATGAAAGTTAATTTATTCGGTGCAGCTTCTTCCCCAGGTTGTGCGAATTATGGTCTTAAACATCTTGCTGCTGAAGGAATATTCACTGAAGATGTTATTAAGTTCATTCAAAGGAACGTTGATGATGGATTAGTTAATGTGTCAACTGAAGCTGAAGCAATTGCCCTTGTGACCGAAGCTAAGAAACTCTGTAGTACTGGGAAACTTCGACTTCACAAGTTCTTTTCCAACAGTAAAAATGTTATCACTTCAATCCCCCAAGAAGATCTTGCTAAAGGAGTAAGGGATTTGGATATGGATCTGGGTGAGATGTATGTGGAGAGAGCACTTGGTGTTCAATGGTCAATTGCATCTGATGAATTCCAGTTTAGAGTCACTGTAAAGGAACATCCATTTACTCGCAGAGGAGTATTGTCAACAATCGCATCTGTGTTTGATCCACTTGGGTTTATGGCACCATTAATTTTAGTGGGTAAGAAGATCTTACAACAGTTGTGCCACAACAAGGCTAGTTGGGACGATTCATTGCCTGAAGATTTGCTATCTCAATGGGAACGTTGGCTTTTAGATCTGCCAAATTTAGCTGATGTGAGGATCCCAAGATGTTATGTTCCACAGACAAATAAAGAAGCCATTCATCTTGAACTCCATCATTTCTCTGATGCTAGCATTTTGAGATAGGGGGATTGCTCATATCTTTGAACAGTCAGTGCGTCAGATGAGGTTCATTGCTCTTTTGTTATGGGAAAGTCACAAGTTTCACCCTCAAAAATAACTACTATACCAAGACATATAGGGCTATATCCAAACAAATAAAGGAAAATCATTGTTAGAATGTCTTCTTAAGTTCTCGGACTGGGCAAGGATGGTGAAGGCCATTGCCAGACTTAAACGATATGTGAAAGAAGCTAAAGGTCTTGGATCCAAATCCTCTGAACCCACTAGTTTGGAGCAAAGGAAAGATGCTGAGCTCTTTATCATTCGATTAGTTCAAGAAGCAACCTTTTCCCATGAAATGAGTCTCAAGAAACACTTAGCATTTACATCTGATGCTCAAACCAAAGGCCAGTTGTACAAGTTAAGTCCTTTTCTAGATAATCAAGGCATACTTCGAGTTGGAGGTCACTTGGTAAATGCAACTCTTCATTTAGACGTAAAATATCCTGCCATTCTTCCCAGAAAAAATCATTTCTCAGCATTACTAATCCAACATCATCACGAACGAGTAAAACATCAAGCGCGGGGAATGACCGTAAATGAACTTCGGTCCAATGGTATATGGATTCTTGGATGCAGTAGTGCTGTTTCCTCTCACATATACAAATGCTTGAAGTGTAGGAAATTCAGAAGGCATGTAGAAGAGCAGAAAATAGCTGATCTCCCTGAAGATCGTGTACAACCAACTCCACCTTTTCTGTTGTGTGGGATGGATTGTTTTGGACCTTTTTATGTTACTGATAGTAGAAGGAAACTCAAACGTTATGGGTTGTTGTTGACCTGTATGTGTTCCAGAGCCATACACATTGAAATGCTTGATGCTCTGTCTACTGATGCATTTATTAATGCTCTGCGCTCCTTCATAGCCATTCGTGGAACAGTTCACCAAATTCGATGTGATCAGGGTACAAATTTTGTGGGGGCAAACAGAGAATTTATGAGCACATTAAAAACAATGGATCAAAGCAGATCAAGAAACTAGGATGTGAGTTGATTATGAACATCCCATCAGCAAGTCATATGGGAGGTGTCTGGGAAAGACCGATTCGTACCGTAAGAAATGTTTTGACTTCTGTCCTTGACCAATCTCCAGGGGCACTTGACAGTACTTCCCTGCGAACTCTGTTGTATGAGGTTATGGCTATTGTGAATAGCAGGCCTTTGACTGTTGAGCATTTGAATGACCCTTTAGGTCCAGAACCTCTTACCCCAAATCACATTTTGACGATGAAGTCCACGATTGTGGAACCACCACCTGGAGAGTTTGTTAAAGAAGATCTTTATCTCCGTAAACGATGGCATAGAGTCCAGTATTTAGTCAACAACTTCTGGTCACATTGGAAAAAAGAGTATTTTTTAAATCTTCAACAGAGACAGAAATGGAATAAGAATCGCAGGAATGTTAAGGTGAATGACATAGTTATCCTCCAAGAGGATGTTTCACCACGTAACAAGTGGAAATTGGCGAAGGTGGTAGAAGTGTACCAGGGAAAGGATGGTAAAGTGAGACAAGTCAAGTTGTTAATGAGTGACTCTTCCCTGGATGGAAAGGGCAAGCGATTGTCTAAACCAAGTTACCTAGAGCGTCCAATACAGAAGGTAGTCATTCTTCTTGAAGCTGATTGAAGACTACTTGATTTACACTATAATTCCATGGGTTGCGTTAATATTTAATAATAGACTTGATTTTAGGTATCAGTAAAAAAGAAAAAAGAAAAATCACAAGTGATTTGGTTGGAGTGTAGCGTCTGTCATGTGTCTTTAAAATCTCATGCCAGTTTCACTTAGCGGAACTAAATAAGGTGGAGCTGTTTGTATGGGGAACTATAAAAATGATTCACTATTGTGAGCAGACAAAATGCAATCACTTACTAGCGGCGCTAGCATTCAAGAAGCTAAGGGATGCTAAGGCTTCTGCTTTTCTTGAGTTTCTCCCTTCCGTAGCTAATGAGGTATGATTTGTTGGTTTTGTTTTATTGAAGTGTAATGTTTGGTGTTTGTATTTAACTTTTTGTTTGTACATGAGTTGTGCTATTTATTAAGTTAAATTGTATTAGTTAAGATTATGTAATTTAATATATTATTTGTGACCTTAATGTGGTGATTTTGGATTAATTTGATATAGAAATGTATTGGATTTTTTTTTTTTTTTTAGTTCTTATGTCTGATGTCTTCTGATCTGCCTTCAATGTTAAGAACTGAAGAATTGATATGAAAAATAAACCAGTCAGTAGAAATAAAGACTCTCGTTTGTTGCTGGAGGGAGCTACAACTGTATTTATTAAAAAAATGAATTAACACTCCCAGCTAATCTTTATATGTGTAACTGCTAAATATTTTGCTAATAGCCTATGTGAATGGAAAATAATCTTTTTATATATTAGCAAAATATGTGTTAATATATAAATAGAAAATGATTTTTATTGAACTAAAATAAATCACAAAATAGAAAAAAAAAATTTGGGTGTTTTTTAAAAACATTGTAATGAATGGTATTTTATTTCTATTTAAATGAATTCTATGTCGTAAAGGACATGCAAACACTGCTAAATATTTAGCTATAAACTCTACTGACTGGCTTCTCCCCTGTACAATTTCACATGAGAAATCAAACTTCTTTCCACACACTGAACTTAAAAGAAATTTGTATGTAATTTTTGGTATTTCATTTTTAATTTAATAAATCAGTTTCCCTTTTATTTAGCAATATTTCATCTATGCCCCCGTGACTCACTCTGAGCTACTGGATGCGATTATGCGAATATGAAGTAAGGACTGAGAGTTGTTTTAATGGAGTTTGATATCGCACACGAATGGAAAAAAAATTATAATAATTTAGCTTTTCCCGGACAGCATAAACATGTGTTCTGTGATGATGATGTGACGATGAGTCTCTAGGAGATCATTCAGTGAGTGTGTGTGTTTGTTTGCGCACGCTTAGAGATGTGTGTGTCTGTGGTGCTTTACTGACTCGCTAGGTGTGTATGTCCTGTCGCAAAATGCGTCTTAAAGCTAAAAAGTGTTAATAGTTTGACTACAGCGTTTACATATCTTCAATAATGCAACTAAAATGGGAATACTCCACATCTTAATTCCATTTGTGTTTACGACGATTATGACTTTCATCATATCTGAAGTGCTATTCCATTGCATGGATTTAACCCATAATGTGTGAGGCTGCAGTTGTAGCCTATGTTGGACGCGGCACCCCCTGAACTCCGGTGAAAAAATCGGTAATGTCACATCCACCTGCCCGCACAAACGAGTGACAAGCACAACTCCGAGGCCAGGCTGGGTTGCCAGGTGTGTGCAAAGCACTTGATTTGCAGATCAAATCCAATCCTGCCTTCAATCTTCAATGCTAATTTCACCCTCACGCTCCATCATAACATCACAACTTCACCTCGACGAGAAATCTCGTTGCGATTTTTTATTTTATTTTTTTTTTTTTTTTTTTTTTTTTTTTTTTTTTTTTTTTTTTTTTTTAATATAATCTCGCGAGATCTCGTCATACAAGATCTTGTCACACCCCTATCCAACACGTCATTTAAGTTTTCAAATAAGCCTGAAAGACTTGATTACCTGGATCAGGTGCATTTAATTAGAGAGTTGAATTTATAATGCATCTCCGGTAAATGGATATCCAGATGGATTAAATATCATGTAACCCTTAAAGAATTATCAAGTGACAGAATATCTTTTTTTTTTTTTTGTTACATGTGTATAGGCTATACATTTTCAGATAGAGGAGAGAAAAAAAAAACAATTTAAATATATAAAATATCATTTCCCCCCTTAATTCTGTTTACAAACAGTTTCCTTCAAGAAGTTCATGACAGCTTTAAAGTATATGCACCTTCAGGCTCGGTAGTTATTTATTTATTTATTTATTTATTATCAACACATAATTTGTTATCCTCTTAGTGATATAGAACATTTTCTTTTCCATATAAAACGTACAGGATCTACATTTTCTACTTCTCCACAGTGCAATTATAATCATATTTGGTGCTTTTTGTACTCTATTTGTCTTGAGATTTTAACAAGACTAATCGTATTAGTAACATTATTATCGGTAACTACAAGTTAAAAACATGCATAGTTAAAGTAATTGAAACGTTTGTAAACATTTAACAGTGATGTTTTTTAACAGTTATGTATTTATATGTAACATTATATATTTATATATGAAGTTTATCTAAAATAAAAGCATGAAAGAGAAATTCTCCATGCCACAACACATGCCTTTAGTTATACATCAGTATACGAAAAACATAATTTAAAATACTTTTTATGTCATTATAACACTATTTTAAATTACATAAATTTAAACAATATGTCGCTGAATTTATAATGTTATTTTTAATCAGGCGCTACAAACTATAACTATTACAACTCCAGTAAACCAATAGGATCACCCAGGGTCCTAGGCAGACCCAATTGTCAGGGGGGGGACTTAATTTCTCATGACACCGGACAGCATTTCCGATCATATGCCGACGTTGCGGCGACATATTGCCAATTAGCAAACGCTCAGAGTTTAAAAAATTGGCACAACGGCAGCCCAATGTATGTGTGCTGTCCGGGTTTTATGTGTATAAAGGCACAAGTACACACTGTTTGCATCTTCACCAAGGTTATTATAGTTAACGAAAATGAACGAAAAAATGAAAACTACATTTGAAAAAACATTTTCTTTAACTGAAATAAAAATAAAAATGAGTTTTTTAAAAAACTAGAATTAACTGAAATTGTATTGTGTACATACAAAACTAACTAAAACCAACTAAAATTATAGCAAAAACGTCCTTCGTTTTCGTCTTTGTAAATGTATTTAATACATACTGTAAACCTTTTAGAAGTAAATCTATTTACTTCACGCTGCCAGGTGACCTTACAGCACCTCAAAGTTTGTAATCCTGATGCCATTGGCCAGATCAAGCCGGTCCTCCTCCAGTCGTCTTCGCTGCTGCTCCTGTAACAAAAACAACGGCTGGACATGACAGCAGCATGGTGACAACATTAAATACGACCCGAGAAGACACCTAAAAGTATTAATTTGACACATTTGTGCCCAATACAGGGTTTTATTTCTGTATTAGTGATCGCATCGTTCACCAAATCGAACTGAATCATTTGAAACGATTCGCGTCTCCGGTAACGTTAAGTACTTATCCACAATCTACTTACTTATTACATGCCTGATACCCCCTCTGATTCAAAATAAACTAATATATACGGAGTTATTCAGTTATTAGAACTGCACTGAGATCAGATTTGAGAGGCTGTGAACCGATAATACTGCGCATGCGTGATTCAGTGAACCGAACACAAACAATACATGACAGCCTGCTGAGACTGAACCAAACTTGAACAACTGCAGCGCGGGTAAACCGAGGGCTTAAATGAGAGGATCATAGTGAAACATAAGTTTATTTCATAACAGAAACTCGTAATGGAATTTAAAAAAGTGAATCATGCTTCAGTTGGGTTGCAAAACGTAACTGTAAGAAAATTTTCAGATCATGGTGATGTTTTAACTGACTGAAATTATGATTGCTGACTACATATTTTAGATATGTTGAGTCCAAACATGAGAAGATTGTCACAAAAGATCCAGTTCGCGTTAAAGATCTGAACTTCCCATCATAACTGTATTTAACCTCAGAAGTCGCCTTGCACACATATTTTACTTAAGGCTGCTATCTTGTGGGCTGTTGTATTAGAATTTGAGGATGGGTCGATGGTAGATGGTAGTGTTCTTGTGTAAAAAAAAATTTAGCCTTTATTTGAGTTTTTATTATAAAATATTTATTCTGATGATTTTGAATCTTGCACCTAAAAAAATCCTAATTTACAAAAAACAAACAAAAAAACTAAAACTAATACTGAAACTAATAAAAACTAAACTAAAACAAATCAATTTCAAAATATAAAAACTAGTAAATCTGCCTCTAAAAACTAATTAAAACTAACTGAATTTGAATACAAAAAGTCAAAATGAAATAAAAATTAAAACTAATGAAAAATCCAAAACTATTATAACCTTGATCTGCACATTGACAAAACCAATAAAGTAAAAATAAAATATAAAAAAGCTGAGTTGTCCAATTAATAAATATACTTAAATGAAAGTAATGTAAGAAGTTGCGAGGAGATGCTAACTAGCTAACAATGTAGCTTTCAAGTACAAAGTTCAAGATGACAACAATTTAGCTTAATACACAGACTTATTTTAGAAACCCTAAACCCTATATTTAAACACATTTTACTTACTCATTGTAGATTCTTATTTAAGGCTAAAAATCACACTCTGCATCTGAATTCATAGACAGAGAATAGAGCGCACTCAAAAGTAAACAAATCAAACACTTGGCTCCCTTAAAGGGGCAACACCCTGTGTGTTTAGAATAAGACAGACAGCCTCTGTATATGTGTGTTCATTTCTAAATGATTGTCTGCCTTAAGATAAATGCACTTCTCTATAAATAGCAACATAAAGCATCAGAGTAGATGGGACAGTAATTGTTGAACAGTAATTTACCATTTATTTAAATGGGTACATAATGTAAATTACTGTAAGTTATTCTTTGCACTACACAATTTCATACAAATCCTACAAATTTTTACAGTAAAATACTGTATCGTTTCATTAAAGCAAATCACTGGCTATTTACAGCATAATCTACCGCAAGGGTCAACAGGGATCATTTTCGTAATGTTCCCATTAAGTTCAATAATTATGTTTGAATGTTTTTAGAACGTTCAAATGTTTGTTGCTGATAATGGTAAATGTATAAATCTAACATTATAATTTGTACAACACATTTATTTTTTGTCTTATTTTCAATTAATGATCCAGGTATGTAAATATGAATATGTAAATTTGACTGAGTGCTTCACTTCCACTTTAAAAACCCCTCTCAGTAAAAACTTCTATCAACATAATTTTGACTGCAAAAATATATTAAATACTGCTAATAGCTCTGTGAATGGCGGCAGTAGTTAAAAAAAAAAATTCAAACACCTGCTGTGTTTGAATGATACGCACATATTCGTACTCACCAAAACCATGCCAATCCTATCATGTTATAAATGTATATACATTTTTGTAAGATAAGGATTATCAAATTCCTCTTGATAACAAAAAAATATTTTTATTTTTTATTTTTATAAATTATAAATAATAATAATAATAATAATAATAATAATACTATTATATAATACTATTATATATTATTATATATTTATGTGTATACATTCCACAAACACAATGATAACATTTTTATCTTAACATTTTTAGAATGTTCTATTAACAACTCATTACCACTGTTTCTAATTACCACACCCTCAGTCATTACAGAATATCCCACCACCTATGTTCCAGCAGCAATTTACCTCATTGATCAAAATTTACCGTTGACTTCTAAAATGGCTGCCTATCAACAAGCTCTTAAAATGGCTGCCGCCAATCTACAAGCTCTTGAAATGGCTGCCACCAATCTGCAAGCTTTCAAAATGACCGCTGCAAGTACCTCAGTCTATAAGATGGTCACTACCAGTTCACCAGCTCACAAAATGGCCACCACCAGTCTACCACTAGCTCACAAGATGGATTCCTGTCCCCAGTCTCTTCCTGTTATGATTTCTGTTCCTGAGTCACTTGACCTCCCAGAACTGCCACCTCCACCACCAGAGCTGCTACTGCCAGAGCCTCCACTGCTGTCAGAGCTACCAGAACCTCCAGAGCTGTCGATGCTGCCACCTGAGTCCTAAAAATCGCCGCCACCACCAGTTAAGTCCCAAGATGTATGCACCAGACCCTCCTGAATTCCCTGAATGACAGGCCCCAGATTCACTTCCTGGGTCTGACAGATCCTTTTGAATCCCCAAATTGGCGTGCACCAGATCCTTTTGAATCCCCCGAATGGCTGGTGCCAGATTCCCTTCCTGAGTCCCTGGAGTGGGTGACAGATCCACTTAAATCCCCCACATCCTCCTGAATTCCCCGAATGCTGGGCGTCAGATTCTCCTGAATTCCCCGAATGGCCATAGTTGCCACCCGAGTACCATGAATGGTCGCAGATTGGAGTTTTGCTTACCCAAAAATGTTCTGAGGGCAGAAAGGAAAATGATTGGTTCACAGATTCAAGCAATGAATTTGAAGCAGAGGCGGGGCTTGCGTGCTTGGAAATGTGGAGGGAAAAATCCGAAGATACGTTACACAGACAGACTTCGTGGGTTGTTTTCATTGAACGGTAAGTGATTTTGTGTTTAAATTGGTTAAAATCACGAGATAAACACCCTCAGTACGTTTACTTGGATAACTAAGAAACTGCTAATAACGTCTATAATAAATGTTCTCCAGTGTACGATTCGACTGCTGATCAGCAACATAATAACAGTTTTCAACAAAATTCATATCTGTGTAACTGTAGTGAACTACGAGCTGCTCTCAGGGCAGGAG
>CAIGQV010018170.1:15692486-15702576 GCA_903798115.1 Danio jaintianensis | reverse complement strand
TTGATGTCTGTGTGTTTAAGGTGGTTCAGATATTCAATGTGTTTATTTTAGTGAATTTCAGTAGACATCTGATAATGTTAAACTCAATCAGGTTAGTAATAAGTGCAGTTGCAGTTATGTGACGTTTTGTGAGAATATGATTATTCTTGTAAAATCTTTTCCAAATAGAAAACGCATGGATGTTTAATAGCATGGGTTACAAAATCACTTAAGACTCTTATTTCAAAATGTAGTAGGGCCTTTAAAGAGGGAGATAGAGTTGAGTGTCATAGGCTAAAAAAGAAGTTACGTGGGTGCCTGAGTGTACCAGGAAAAACTTGAAGCAAAATTGAAAATGGGAAACGTGGGTTCTGCCTGGGATATCATGCGTTTAATTACAGGTCAGGATAGCAGGTAAAGAAACAAAATTAGTTTAAATGAATTCACATCAGATACAGTTTGTCACAAAATTGTAATAATTTTATTTAAGATTTTATAGTCATGATTTTAAACATGAGATAAAGGGATTGAAAATGAATACAGAATAAACAGGAAGTATGATTATGTCTTTTTGAAAGGTATGTAAGTTTGACACCCAGTGGTTTAACTAGGTATTGCACTCCTGGTTCAAAAGACATTTTCACTCTGCCCCTCCTTTGAGGACTCCACGCAAGCACAGGTTGCCAGATTGACAACATCAACAGGAGCGTGCCTGACAATTGAGACTAAAGGCTGATTTACACTGTGTTCTAAATAAAAGCAATGGCTTGCGATAGAAGGAATATTTTCCACATTAAATTGAGTTTTTGTCCTAACCAACAGCTGAAATTTATATTTCAGAAATGGCTTCTATTTCTTGAAGCTGAACAACAGAAAACTATGACAATGATCACCTCAGGTACACCCCATGTGCTTTATTCAGTGCTAAATGCTAATAATGCGAGTTTGAATGCCATTTTAGATTACATTTATTGCCATACTACTGAAAGCAGCAGCAGATAGTTTACCTAAAATAAACTGTTTGAAATTGAGCTTTAGAACTGTGACTCAGTGGAAGCCAACAAATATCAGTGATTCAGCATGTATAATGTTAAAGAGGTTTAATATGTATTAATTAGATTAAAAACCTTACCATTTGCTTGGAGTGCTGTGAGTGCACATATATTCTGTGCTTCTGAATGGCTGTATTTAAATGACTGTCATGTTGCGTCTAGTGCAAACAGCCAAATTGCTTATCACTGCTAATCTTGTCATGTAGCATGTTGTTAGGACACAGGGTTACAATGAATAACCATTTCATGAGAAACTCTGAATCCACGTCTCATTTTGGAGGCTGTTACTGTCCACCGGAAGTCGCATTTCGGTCGCAGACATACTTTGAGAGCCTTCCTCACTGAATAAATCAAATGTGCAGTTTTCCACCAAGGCAACCCAGGTTGCTGAAATATAATTGGTGCTGAAATATAATTGGCTAAACGGGTATTCGGCTGGTCAAAGGGACCAAAACGACACATCCGACACGGAACGCACATTTTCAAAGCAGAATATCTGACTTTTGCATTGTTTTTCAGATAAACAAGTGTGTTCACTTAGCATGTTTTTTTAAATATATGCAAAAATATTATGGTATTTTTATGCTTTAAAAGAGTCAAAAACTTACATATAGCAACTTTATTGTGATGGATGTGATTATGAGTTTTAAACAGAATGTAATTAGGAAAGCACCTGGGCCAGATAAGATAGAAGGTAGATTGCTTAAGGCATATGCTGAGCAGTTAGGACAGATATTTTATGAGATTTTTGTTTTATCCTTTCAACAACAAAAGGTACATGCACTGTGGAAGCAGTCTACAATTATTCCCGTGGCACAGAAATTGGAGGTATTTAGACCTGTGGCACTTACATCTTTAGTTATGAAATGTTCTGAAAAGTTAGTTAAGATGGAAATTATGCAAAAGACTCACAGTACCCTAGACCTCTTTCAGTTTGCACATAGGCCTAAGAGAGAGGGGTGAAGGATGCAGTAGAAACTCTGCTGCACTTAGTACTTAAGCATTTTGATAAGCCTTAAACATTGGCCAAAGTACTTTTTATCGACTTTTCATCTGCATTCAATACCATTGAGCCACATAGTTTAGTTGAGAAACATATTAAAGAAGTTGGATCATATGCTTGTTGGATGGATTTTAACAAATAGTTGTAGGAGTACTTTTAATAATAGGTATATTATAATATTTGAAGGGGCAGCAAAGATTGTACTGCTTGCAGAAACTAAGGTCATTCAAATTTAGGTTGGGTTTGTATTATACAATGTGCTTTGTGTATTATGTGTGATATACTTGTACGTTGCAACCAAATTGCCTTCAGGTAAAGACTTTTGTAAACCATTGTGACAGGGTTATTTTGTATAATGACTCTTGGATAAAGAAAATGTAAAACAAATGAATAAATAAATGTAAAGAATAAAAAGAATGACAAATGTAAAACAAGACAATTAATGTCCCCGTGTCAGAATACACCAGGTATGTAGTTGTAATAAAAATGCAGAAATGAGAGATGATGCAAGTGTTTTCTTAATTAGTTTGTGTTGTGGGAAAATGCAGCACATTTTTTTAATGTATTTGCTATGTGAGGGTTTGCAACATGTATAGTCAAACCGATGAGGATCTTTTCTTAATTTGCTGGCGTTTTTTTTTTTTGTAACTGCATGTGTTTTCTTAAATTGCAGCACGTTAAGCTCACTCAGTCACCATACATATGCTCTCATTTATGACTTTCTTGATATTCTTCATTTTCTAAAGATGATATTAATATTACGAATTACTCTAAACTTTTTCATAAAGTCTAAGAATTGTGTTTGCTAGATAACATCCTTTTTTAAGAAAAAGCTTCTGTTGCTAAATTGAAAATGTTGTTTTTTAGAGCAGTATTTTTTTTTTCATTATGTAGAGTATTATAATGCCTTAATGATGACAAAGAGGATCCTGTTCACAGATGCATTTATTTGGGATTATATCACATATATCACAGTACAACACCAAGAGATTAGTAATTTCACTAACTAGTTCCAACTTCCTGTTTAAAAAAAGGCACTTTTAGAATAAGTCAGTGGCAGTCAGCTTTGACTGGTTGACTGTGCGATTTGGTACTTCTCTCTCACGTTCCGTCGTCTTTGGTGATCAGTGGTTATTTCTTGTGTGTTTTCTGCTGGAAACCAGCCTTTTTTTCCATCAAAGAGACGTATGCCTTCGTACCAACCTTGAGGAGGGTAATGAAAATTCAAATCCATTTTAGTGTTAAAGACTTGAGACCACAAAATTTAAGTGATTGCTTTTTGTACCTTCATTGGTTTTGCGCAGCACATTGATGACATCAGATACCTCCAAGCTAAGCTCATCTGCCTGTTTAGCTACATACTGATCGACACACTGTACTTGAGGACAATCTGATTTATACAACACAAGCACACATGCACACAATGTTAATAACAAAGCATGATGTCTATAAAAGCAGGCTCTTATTCAAGTTTTTATTCAGAATGCATATTGTAGGACTTTAAAGGCACAGCAAAGTCATATCTCAGTTTTTATTTTGAAAGCTGTTTCCTGATTCATTTATCTACACACCACCCTTATCACTCAACTATAACTAATGAAATACATAAAAATGAGCTATTTAGCAACTTTACAGCCTCATTTAATTTCAAGCTTGACATCTACTCATCTGCTAAAGAAGTATTTTTGTCTTCAAATGATAAATGTTTGGCAAGATTTACAGAAGCATGAAGGGTAAATGGCTACTGGCCCCTAGTGTTACAATTACAAGCTCACCCCAATCTTCATAAATCTTCTCCTCCCCAAGGGATTTATTAATTGATGGGAAAGCAGCAATCCACCTATGCATGTCTGATCTGGGGAGAGGGTATTAAAAGATGTAAAATAAAATTGATTGTTTTCAAGATAATATATTCATGTCATATTACAGACATAACTGACATTTCAATTATTGGTATGAGTAAAACCACTGCACTACATGCATCTTACTCTGTATTAGCCTTGAGCAAGTGTTCACAGGTGCTACCCCGATGGTTTTCCAGGAGAGTCAAACAGAAACAGTGATCCAAGTGTGGACCAAGACTGTTTACTGTGGCCTGTACCTGAACCAGAGACCTATGAGCATAATCGATCACCATAAAGCGGTCTGGACAACCACTGAGAGAAGATGGAGGCACAAAAAGTCACCACATGAAGCCAGAGATATACATAGTCTCTTACTTACAATAACTTTGAAGATTTTTAAGGATTATACCATCTTCTAACCTTTTCCTAGTTGTGAGAATGAGAAGGTCATTAAAAAGGAACATGTATACAGGGGAACATTTGTTTCGTATACTGAAGAGAGACCCTCTTTTACTCAGTTCTTGTAGTTCTCCATGTTTTTCTAGGCAGCGTGTTTTAGAGACAATTGGAATGACCTGTAGAAATCAAGAAACAGATATAACATGTTCAACCCAGGCTTATTCTGAAAACGTAACTCTATATACATTTCTGGAGACCGCCAAATACGTCCCAGGAGCTACATTTCTTTGTAGTTTTTGTTTTCGCAAAATCAACCAGAGGCCGCTGTGTACGCTTTTTGAGATCTCAAATTTCTCTCGCGAGTGCCATTCAGGCCTGCTGTTCTCACGTAAATCCACCAGAGGCCGCTGTCGACTGACTGTTTGACTGACTGACTGACTGAACGATCGACTGACCCACCCTCCTCCTTCCCAAAACCCAACCAATAGTATTTTCAGAAGCACAGATTGACCCGTATACATGGCTGTGTTTTCAGAATGAGCCTATGTTGAACATGTTTGAAAGTGCTGCAATTTGACAAAAATAGATATTTTCTGTTTGCAAATTGAAATAATACATGTCTCCCTTCATACACTCTAACAATGTATAAAATAAAACAATTATTCTGTGATATCATGTTGTAAAAACTCTTGTTGGTATCTTTAAGAGTGTTTGTCATTTCACTGATGTAAAACTGAATTTACAGACCTTAACTTTGTCAAACTCCAGTTTGTTTGAGGTGTTTATCAGCTCCTCCATCTGTTTCATCTGTCCCACCTGCTTGTTTGCCTGTGTGATAAGCTACAAACAATAATGCTGACAATGAGAGACATGATCAGATTTAAACATGTTACTTAGGGTGCTTCTCAGTATCCTTCCTCATTCCCTAGCTCCTCCATTCTCCGACCCAGCAACCATTGAGCTCAGCCATCTTGTAGGATATCTCAATCCTCTAATTGCATCATGAGGAGGCGAGAATAAAAATAAAATAAAAAGCAGTTAATAATGGTATAATTTATTGTTAATAAACAGTAAAATAACAATACAGACAAATGTGGTATTTTGTGTAGGTTGAAACAATCACAATGTAAATGATTATCTGTAAATATTCAAGAATTTGGACGGGCAAGCAAAATGAGTCATGTACAGTAATCATTAAAAAAAGTGAAGTGACACTAAAGGAAACAAGAATATATTATTTCACTTGATTCAAATTCCTTGCGTCCTTCACTTGAATCCTAAGATGGTGAAGCTAAGATGCAAGAAAAGAGGAAACAAGGATGCACAAATAAGAACTGAGAAGCACCCTTGGTGTCTCATTTAATAATCAACACTTTAAATTCACACATTAAAATACAAAAAAACACCTTTTGATGCTTTGTATGTTTTGATCTTTTATCCAATTTGTATTATGCCATTGACCCATTGTACTATAGCTTTGACAATGTAAGGCTGGAAGAACCCCAGGCCTTGTTTACGCCATTTATTACATTTTTGTCCATCAGGTCACACGTAAACAAGTGAGACAGATTCCCATTTACAAATGGTGTTTTAATTTGTCTCTTTTGTCCACTTTGAAACACTTTCTGATGAGAGAGGTTCTGTGGGTGGGTGTATGTATAGGCATTAGATACTGAATACATTTTAAAGCAATGAAATCAATTAAATACACTTTAGTTAGTAGCTTTTATTGTCATTTAGACGCATAAATAAATGAAATTTTGTTACACATATAAAATTGTATAAAATGAGTATTTAAAAAATAAATTATAGAAATAAAAAATATTTGCACTCAAGATATCAAGATAAGATGAGATCAAATCTGAGCATATGCCCACTTCATAAAGAGCCCTCACTGTTCTGCTCTGAATGCTACCATGGGTGTTTCTAGACATAAAGCTCTACTGGGTCACGCTCATTCTGATGGCTGATAATTAAGTTTATTAAGTCTTACCTCCCTGACTCATCATCTCTACTTTCTGCTTCATATAAAAAAAAAAAAACTGGAAAAAATCAGGAGCCATGCTTAGTCAAAAAAAGATTATCATATTATTATTTAAACTCTAGTTTTGTCAATATTTACTGGGGCACATGTTCAACTTCACTTTCATGTTAATCAAACCACTCGGTCACCATTCTTGCAGTGTGTATTGGTGCATTATCATTCTGATACACAGCACCGCCTTCAGGATACAATGTTTTGTCCTTTGACAGTGAAGGTGGACTCATCAAAACACAATTTACGTTTAACATTGTCCACAGCCCAATATTTTCGCTGCTGGCACCAGTGAAATCGACATTAGGCATTAAGTGACCAAAGGTTTGGCTATAGCAGCCCGGCCACATATATTGACCCTGTGGAGCTCCTGTTGAACAGTTTTGGTGGAAACAGAAGAGGTGAGGTGCACATTTAATTCTGCAGTGTAGCACCCAGACATCCCTTTCAGACGGCTTCCTCTTGTGTCCACAGTTACTCCTGTTGGATGTGGTTCATTCATCTTGGTGGTATGCTGACATTAACCTGCATACCGTTGATACATCACAAAGACTTGCAGTTTTGGTCACAGATGCACCAGTGAGATGCGCACCAACAATTTGTCCTCTTTTGAACACTGACATGTCACCCATAATATTGTGTGCATTGCAATATTTTAAGCAAAACTGTGCTATTATTCTGCTAATTAAACCTTCACACTCTGCTCTTACTGGTGGAATGTGCAGGTTAGTAAGCCAAGAAGCTAACATCCTCGAGGACCACATTAATAAGTTTTTGGACATTGTTAATGACTCAGACCTTCCAGAAGTTTTCCTCATCCATTTCTTCTATCATGGACTAAAGTTTGTTCACAACCCACAAAATGGCCACCAGCAGCAACCAACAGCAAGACCCGCTGGCTGTGGGGCTTGCCATTTACAAGATGGATGCTTGCACTTCGTCGCTGCCAGAGCTGCTGCCGCCAGAGCCTTCTTTGACGCCACTGCCAGAGCTGCCGTCACCGCTGCCACCACCAGAGCTGCCAGAGCCGCTGACGCCGCTACCAGAACCATCGATGCTGCCAGATCCCACTGAATCCCTCGAATTACAGGTACCAGATCCTCCCGAATCCCCCAAAAGGTGGGCACCAGATCCTCCCGAATTCCCCAAATGGCGAGCGCCAGATCCCTCTAAATTACCTAAATAGCTAGCGCCAGATCCCTCTGAATTCCCCTGAATGGCAAGTGCCAGATCCCTCTGAATTTCTCGAGTGGAAGGTGCAACTTTCCAGTGCCGACAGAGCCGTGCGTCTTCCCAGTGCCACCAGAGCCATGTGACTTCCCAGTGCCGCCAGAGCAGTATGACCTCTCTATGTCTTCTGAACCAGAGTCTCCTGACCCACTGGGGTTATCTGAACTGCCAGTGTCCCCTGAACCTAAGCCTCCTGATCCACTGGGGTTATCTGAACTGCCAATGCCCGCTGAACCAAAGCTCCATGCTCCAGGCCCTTCGCAGCTCCATGCTCTAGCCCTTCATAGCTCCATGCTCCAGGCCCTTCACAGCTCCATGCTCCAGGCCCTTCCCAGCTCCACGCTCCAGGCCATTTGCAGCTCTACTCTCCAGGTCCTCCGCAGCTCCAAGCTCCAGGTCCTCCGCAGCTCCACGCTTCAGGCCCTCCGCAGTTCCACACTCTAGGTCCTGATTCCCCCTAATTACACACACAGCTGGTAACTCATCATGGACCGATTACCTGGACTTTATATTCACCTCTCTCACACACACACACATTGCTGAGTCTTGTTTATTGTAACTTTGATTGTAACTGAATGTTTCCTTGCCATGTCTTGCCGTGTTTCCTGATCCTTGCCTTGTCTAGTGTATCCAGTTCCTCGCCTTGTTATGTGTTTATCCTGCCTGCCGCCTATACTGACCATTCGCCTGTTATTTGATTACACCATTTGGATCACCTGTATGTACCCATTTGCTCCTGTGGTTGACCATTGCCTGACTGACTATTCATTATATGTTAATAAAGCTGCATGTGGATCCTCAACTTCGTTGTCCAGCGTCCCACAGTTACAGAGACATAATATTACTTTGAAATTGCAATTTTTAATATAGTGTTGCAGGGAGGGTGTGTCTGAGCTACCCGCAACGGTGGAGAACAGGTTCTGCATCCGCTGTCTCGCTTTTCAAGCGTCTCTCTGGCCCAATCACTGAGGGGAAAAAAGGTGTTAATCATTTGAGACCAGCTGCGGGGTTGGGCTAGCATTGGCTTCTCCCCCTCTTTCCAGCCCTGTAGCTGAATTGTCTCTTAATTTGGTTGCGATGGACCTATTTAAAAATTGGTGCTCTCTGTCCTTGGCTCATTTTCATGCAGTAGGGCACGGGGAGAGTTTGTTGACTATTTTATAAGGTCCCATCCAGTGTGGCAGGAACTTCTTGGATAACTGACAGGAGGTTGTTTGAGGTGGCTGGACAAAGTTATAATTTCAGGCTCTGTCACCCACATCCAGTTATTTGTGTGGTACTCTCTGATCATAGTATGCTCGGCCCTCTGCACACTTCTGAAGTTGTTGTTGGGTGAAAGCAAAGGTCATCCTTAGATGTCTGTGGAGTTCATCAAGATACTGATCTGTGGTGTTGGATGTGATGAGACTCAAGTCTCCTGGTTTGTATCATAGGTGCAGCAGCAGTGTCATCTGTCGGCCAGTCATGAGTTTGAATGGTGACACCTTCGACTCATGTGGTGGTCGACTCATGTGGTGTGGCTCTGATTGCCATGAGCACTAATGGGAGTTAAAGGTCCCACCCAATCCATTTGGATGTCTGAACATGGGAAGGTGATTCCTCTGCATTGCAGTGGTGCTCTGTGAGTTGGGTTTTGATGGCTGAAACTGGCAGCACACTAGGCCTGTCTTGATATACTCTGCCATGTCTGGTCACATACTGGGCCAGTATGCCATTTGATTTAGTACCTTGTACATGGCTTTTCTGCCATGGTGACCAGATTATGGTGTGTCGTGGGCATACATTAGGATCACCTCCTTCTGGCTCTGAGGAATCTCAAGCTTGAGTGTTGTGAGGTCATCAGGGACAAACCATAGAACATTATGATACACACACACATGCAACATATCTTTAACATAATGGAGTCTTTTCACGTCTGCAGTGCAGCTGGGATCAGACAGAAAGATTGGGTGGACGTAGGGGTCTGAGAGGTGGTTTAGAATAGTCTGTATTAGGAGTCAGAGTCTTGCATGTCCGCAATGTCATTGCTAGACATTTGTGGACCCAGTGAGTTTAGTAGTGGCAGCGGTGTTTGGGTTGGGCAGGTTTGTTGGCTGTGGGTTACTGCCGCCACTTCTGGATAGTAGTTTTGGGTGGGTGGTGACCATAGTTCACTGTGTAGTGTGCCCTTTTTTGCAAGGGCATCTGTTTGATCATTCAGGTTGTAAGGATGGCTAAATCTCTCCATAATATCAGACCCCAAGAGCTTTTATAGAATTCCATGAGGCAAGACCACAAGAATGTTCAGGCAAAGAAACGTTCATTCATTCATTAATTTTCCTTCGGGTTAGTCCCTTATTTATCAGGGGTCATCAGAGCGTAATTAACCAGCAATTATTCCAGCACATGTTTTACAGACAGCAGGTGTCCTTTCAGCGCAACCCAGTACTAGGAAACTCTCACATTCCCATACTGGGACACTCTCACATTCACACACACTCATACACTATGGCCAATTCAGTTTATCAGAATCAGAATCGGTTTTTATTGCCAAGTGTGCTTACACACA
>CAIGQV010018170.1:15653458-15687486 GCA_903798115.1 Danio jaintianensis | reverse complement strand
GAGGGGTCTTTTGCAGTGCAGTCATTGGTATACAGGGAGAAGAGCAGGGGGGAGTATCCAATTCATCTGTACTGCAGGTCTTTGGACTGTGGGAGAAACTGGAGCACCCGGAGGAAACCCACATGAACACAGGGAGAACATGCAAACTCCACACAGAAATGCCAACTGGCCTAGCTGGGACTCGAACCAGAGTCCTTCTTGCTGTAAGGCGACAGTGCTAACAACTGAGCCACTGTGCCGCCCTAGGTAAAGAAACAATAAACTTTCTAATCTGAAAAGAAGATCAGCTAGAAAACCAGTTGTTCAACTCTATCAATCACCCATCCTGAGCCCCCTATTCTGTCCTCTACTTCATCTTCTTCACAGAGAGAAGACACTCCACACAGAATGTCCAAGTTCTCAATACGCTGAGATCTCGTGGATCTATAATGTTTTCCTTTCATGTTTGTTATCATTTTAAACGTCTCTGTGTGACTGGTAAAGTGGCCTCAATTTCAATAATATTTCACAATTTCACTTTTATCTGTTTATCTGGGTTTTGGCTTTGATAAGATCTTTGCCAGATGCTCCACTCCAGGGAAAATGTTTTTTTACATCTACTCATGACCAGACAAGGGTCTTTGTGAAGCTTTTATTGTCTTGAATTTATGGTTGTTTGTTCTGAGTTGAGTATTTAAGGGAAAGATGCAAAAATGTCATTAGGATCTTGTAGCCAGGATACGCCATTGCAGTGTGTGAGAATGCTGCAATGTACTTCTACATGGTCAGGTATCCAGCAAGGTTATTATAATTAACGAAAACGAACAAAAAAACGAAAACTAAAATTTAAAATAATTTTCGTTAACTGAAATAAAAATAAAAATGAGAGTTTTTTTTAAAACTAGAACTTACTGAAACTGTATTGTGTACATACAAAACTAACAGAAACTAACTAAAATTATAGCAAAAACGTCCTTCGTTTTTGTCTTTGCAAATGTATTTAATACATAAACCTACTGTATGCCTTTTGAAAGTAAATCTATTTACTTCGCGCTGCAGGTGTTTGACCCGCACGGCACCTCAGAGTCTGTAATCCTGATGCCATTGGCCAGATCAAGCCGGTCCTCCTCCATTCAGTCCTCGCTGTTGCTCCCGTGACATAAACAACGAGTGGACATGACAGTAGCATGGTGACAGCATTAAATACAGAAACTTAAAATCATTCATTTAACACATTTGTGCAAAATAATGGATTTTATTTCTGTATTAGTGATCACGAGCGAGAATGAATCGTTCTTTTTAACCGGATCTTCTAAGTGAACCGGTTGAACTAGTTCACCAAATCGAACTGAATCATTTGAAACAATTTGCGTCTCCAATAAGCACTCTTATCCACAAACGACTTACGTTTTAACATGCCTAATACTCCCCTCTGACTCGAAATAAAACAATATATACAGAGTTACTCAGTTATAAGAACAGTACACTGACATCAGATTTGAGAAGCGGTTAACCGATAATACTGCGCATGCGTGATTCAGTGAACTGAACACAAACAGTACATGACGGCCTGCTGTGACTAAACTAAACTTGAACAACTGCCGCAAGGGTAAAACGAGGGCTTAAATGAGAGGATCTGGCGAAAGAAATGTAAGTTTATGTCATAACAGAAACCCGTAATGGAATTTAAATAAGTGAATCATGCTTCAGTTAGGTTGCAAAACATAACTGTAAGAAACTTTTCAGATTTTGGTAATGTTTTAACTAACTGAAATTATCATTGCTGACTATATACACATTTTTGGTTGAGTCCTGGGAGGATTGTCACAAAAGATCCGGTTCACGTTAAAGATCCAAACTTCCTATCACTACTGTGTATCTAACCTCAGAAGCAGCCTTGCACACATATTTTACTTAGGCCTGTTATCTTGTGGGCTGTTGTATTTGAATTTGAGGAAGGGGAGATGGTAGTGGTAGATGATAGTGGTTATGTGTCCTCTGCATACATGTTTCAAAAAATGTATCTTTGGTTGAGTTTTTGACATACAATATTTATTCTGATGATTTTTAATCTTGCACATAACAAATATCGTTATTTACAACAACAAAAAAACTAATACTGAAACTAATAAAAACTAAACTAAAACTAAGCTATTTCAAAATATTTTTTTTCCCCCAGTTTCTCGAAGCCAAACAGGTTGAGATGCCAGAGCACCAGATCCCTGTGCATAATTGTGAAGTTATACTGAAATTTGGCATGAAATTATAGGTTTTTATAGTTATAGTTATAGCTTTAAAGGGTCAGAAAGAGAAAGTTTTTTGTATTGGCAGCTGTCCAGGAACAACTGAGCGGTGAATGGAGTTGTAAGGTTGCAGTAGTCATCTGGTGAGACAGAAGCACAGCACATTGTGACAGTAGCATCCTGTGTAGGAGAGACATAGAGAGGGGGAACAGGGGAGAGAGAAAGTGGTATGTCTGTGAGGGCTGTCCTTGGTTGGTTGGACACTTCACTGTGAGACCAGCTGCGGGGTTGGGCTAGCATACTTTCAAGTGCCTACCATCCACAGTCTCAAGGTGCTGTGGAAAGGTTCCACCAAGCCTTGAAAATGATGTTGCAGACTTATTGCTTGGCAAGTGGTAAAGACTGGGCAGAAGCCTTGCCATTTTTGTTGTTTGCAATCAGAAGCTAAACAAGAATCTCTTGGCTTTAGCCCTGCTGATCTGGTCTTTGGTCACCATGTGAGAGGACCACTGAAAGTGTTAAGTGACCAGCTTTTAACTAAAGATTCACCACCGGTGTCTGTTCTGGATTATGTCATCTTATGTAGAGAATGTCTACACCAAGCCCGCAAACTGGCCCAAGAACACTTGACAGTTGCTCAGTTAAAAATTAAGAAACTTTATGATGTGAAGAGTGTCTGTCATAGCTTCCAGCCAAATGATGAAGTTCTTGTTCTTCTACCTGAGCCTGGTTCAGCGCTATGTGCTAAGTTTAGTAGTCCCTACTCTGTGAAAGAAAAAATTAATAAGACTGACTATATAATTAACACCCCTGACAGACGTAACAAGACTAGAGTCTGTCATGTCAACATGCTGAAGAAGTTTGTACGTGACTCTGCACCCGATCTCCCTATTACCCCTGTAACTCCAGCATTACCAGTGGCTGCAGTGGTGCTAGCTCCCAAACAAGACTGTGTCAAGTTGCAGAACTCTGCTGTGATGAAAGACCTCACCATCTTCCTTTCTCACCTTGAGCTTGAACAAATTAATCAGGTAACCCAGCTAATGTTTCAGTTTCCAGCCCTGATTTCAGATGTTCCAGGAAGAACCACCATTATTGAGCACGATATTGATGTGGGGGCAGCTAAGCCAATCAAGCAGCACTCTTACAGAGTCAACCTGGTAAAGAGACAGATCATTAAGACTGAGGTTGAATATATGTTACAGCATGGCCTAGCTCAACACAGCCAAAGTCCATGGAGCTCTCCCTGCCTGTTGGTTCCCAAGGCAGATGGTACATATCACTTGTGCACAGACTTTCGCAAGGTGAATGCCATCACCAAGCCAGATTCCTTTCCACTCCCACGCATGGAGGACTGCATAGATGGGGATGGATCAGCCAGGTTTGTGTCAAAGCTTGATCTACTGAAAGGATACTGGCAAGTCCCCCTAACTGCCCGTGCTGCTGAGATATCAGCATTTGCTACCCCTGATTACTTTCTGCAGTATTTGTACTTTCTTTTGGGTTGCGGAACGCACCAGCAACTTTCCAAAGACTGATGCATATTATACTGGGAGGTGTGCGCAACTGTGATGTCTACCTAGATTACATTGTTATTTACTCTGAGTCCTGGGAAGACCATCTAAAGACCATGAGAGTGGTTTTTGAGAAGTTAAATGGTGCCTCCTTAACCTTAAACCTTGCCAAGTGTGAGATAGGTTACAGTGGCTTTGCCAATCTAGGGAAGAAGGTGGGACATGGTTGGATCAAACCTGTTGATGCCAAAGTTAAAGCCATCCTCGACTTTCCTAAACCCCACAACAAGCTTGAGCTTCGAAGGTTCCTGGGAATGGCTGGCTATTACAGAGGATTTTGTAGAAACTTCTCATCTGTTGTTGCACCCCTCACAAACTTGTTAAGCTCAACAAGAGTTTTCCAGTGGAATACTGACTGTACCCATGCTTTTCAAGCTGCCAAAGATCTGCTCAGCAATGCCCCTATTCTTGCAGCACCTGACTTCAACCTTCAAATTGCAAGTGGATGCCAGCCACTTTGGTGCGGGAGCTGTTCTTGTACAAGAAGATGCTCAAAGCATTGAACATCCTGTGTCCTACTTTTCACGAAGTTTGCCAAATGTCAGATGTCTTACAGCACTATTGAAAAGGAAGCTTTGGCTTTACTGTGGGCTGTACAGCACTATGAAGTCTACCTTGGTAGTAGTGCTCAGCCAATCATTGTTTACACAGACCACAATCCACTAACTTTCCTGTCCAACATGTCCTCCTCAAACCAGCGTTTGTTTTGTTGGGCCTTGAAGTTGCAAGATTTTAACCTCCAAATCCAGCATATCAAGGGGGCAGACAATGTTGTAGCAGATGCATTATCAAGACCTGTAGATGACACTGCTTAAGTGGTGGAAAGGTGGGACAGTAACTTTATTGAACTCAGGACTGTGTTTTTTATGGTGGGAGGGTTACAGCCAAAACATAATATTATGTGTAGGCCTTGCAAATTGTGTTGTGCTCCACCCTGCCTCTCTCTCTCTCTCTCTCTCTCTCTCTCTCTCTCTCTCTCTCTCTCAGGTTAATTAGCTCCCAGCTGCTAATCATTATGAGCCTGCCTGAGTTGGAGTGATTTGGCTATAAAGTGAGCTGTGAGCTAGTGAGCTGAGGAACACTTCTACCCAGCTCTTAAGTGCAAAAGTTGGTTTTGGTGATATTGTTCACTTGTGTTTGGTAGTTGGATTACTCTTTAATGCCAAATTAACATTATTGTGCCTCCACTCCATTACTGTTTATTATTTTGTATATTTAATTTGAGATTTGTTTCCAAGTGTGACTGAAAAAGGTGAGTGCCTTATTTTATTTTGTATATCTTTTCACCTGTTTATGGTTGAGAGAGGAAGCTCAGGGACGTTTATGTTGTTGATTTTCATCTTTAATTTTTGCATTAGGTAAGCAAGTCCTCTAAACTTAGTTAGTTGCTTTCTGTTTGTTGTTTTAGGCTATACTCAGTTTGACATCTAGTTTCTGTTAAAGTTCCTATATTTCTATTAAAATAAATTCTAATGTTTATTTTTTTTCTAAACCTTGTGCTGACTCTTCACTCTGGGGCTGAGGATTAAAGTGTGTTCTCCACTTTTATCTTTTTTATTAGTTCTAATTCAATATTATTTACCATTATTTAACTTCTTTGTTACACCTTTTAAGCAAAACTCCTAGATTTAGGGTTGATAAAAATGACTTATTATTTTGTATCAAAATACTTTAGTGCCTTGCATTTTTGTAGTTTCAAAATAATGTAAAATACTTTGCAGGAAGTCTACAGTATATGATGACGTCATAAAAATGTGACCTCTGATTGGTGCTTTCTCAATTATTTGCCTAAGCTTGAGTTCAGAATAGAAAATTGGTTTATTTTTTAAGAAGGTGGTCAATGCTTGGAGTTTGGATGGAAATTATGCTTAAAGAAAGCGACAGACAAATGGCATGAATATATATTCGGGAGCAAGTTAACAATGATTGAAATTTGTTTACTGTGCAATGCTAAGACCAAATGGCAGTATAGTGTACAATTTGGCATCAGCATCTTTGCTTAAGAAATGAAATTGAATAAAATCTCAGTCCTTCAGAACAGGATGAGGAGCGTTTCGGTTTCACTGGACTCAGACTGCGGTTTCACTGCTATCATCCTTCAAACAACAACTAAACACCCATCTCTTCCACCAACACCTGAACCCCGTTGAATAAAAGCAAAACCACCTTATAGAAGCACTTTCTCTCTCTCTCTCTCTCTCTCTCTCTCTCTCTCTCTCTCTGAGTGGAAGTTGGGAGTGAGTGGGTGGAGTTGGCGTGTGAGTCTGTTTGCAGCACGAGTGAGTTTCTATCTTTTCTTTCTTTCCTAAAGTCAGTTTTTACAGTTTATTGAAAGTTATCTTAAAGGTTGAACTGGTGTGTAGAAGAGAAAGTTTGTTTCTGTGATGTGTGAACGCTGTTCGTCAGCGTTTGCTGACAGGTGTTTGTGTGCTATGGCGGCAGCGGTGGTGATTCCGGCATTGGCACTTTCAAGCGATGCGCCGTTTGAACGTCTTTCACGGAGGCACAGAATTAAAATAGTGCCAGAGATGGCTTGTTCGGTTGAGGAGTGTAGTTCGGCGGTTGGAGAGGCCATTGGGTATGAGAGTATATTGTCAGCGTCGAGAATGAACCGTGCTGTTGTTATTTTTCTCGACACTATAGAGAAAATGAATAGCGTGGTTCATAGTGGAATAGTAAAAAAAGATACATTCACTCCAGTAATGCCTCTTGTTCAACCAGGATGGAAGATTACACTATTAAATGATCCTCCCTTTGTAAAAGATGATTTATTATTGGCAGAACTGTTGAGGCATGGAAAAATTGTCTCTAAAATGAAAAAAAATTCCCCCAAGGTTGTAAGTCACCCCTTCTGAAACATGTTGTATGTTTTAGACGTCAATTTCACATGACTTTGAAAATTGAAACAGAAGAGCTTAGTGTGGCCTTTAAATTTAAGGTTGACAGATATGACTATGTTGTCTTTGCTTCATCTGAAACAATGAGATGCATTGGATGTCGGCAAGATGGACATGTGAGACGTGCCTGTCCAGAGAGGACTGATAATGTTGCAGCTGCTAAGGATGGTGGGGGAGCAGTTGTAGAAGAGCAGGTACAAAATAAAGTGATAAATGATGGGAATTTAACAGAGATGATGGTTAAACAGGTGATTGATACAGACATGGGAGAGACACATGGGCATGAAGGAGGTGATATAAGTGCTGAATTTAGTAATGTGGTTGAGATTGCTGAGTTTTAGAAGGAGAAGGAATGTGTAATGAACTAGGGAAGGAAGAAAAGTTTTTTAAAACCCCTTCAACTAAAAGGAAAAGGGCAAACATGGAAAGAGCTAGGAGCAGCAGCAACAAATGTGATGATGGTGAACAAAGTAGGCTACATTAGAAGACTCTGATAGTGAGGTAACTGGCAACAAAAATAGTGGCAGACTGAAGAGTGATTACTCTTTTGGGAAAATTAGAGCCTTTCTACAAAAGACGAAGAACATGAAAAATAATTCATGTAACAAGTTGTTGATGTCTTCTCTGATCGTGAAATGTTTATTGAGTCCGTTGGAACAATGATGAGGGGTGAAGGAGCTGAACAATTCACAGTGCAAGAGATATTTAGGCTGAAAAAAATTGTTGCCAAATTGAGACGAGAACTGATTCATTCATTCATTTTCTTTTTTGGCTTAGTCCCTTTATTAATCTGGGGTTGCCACAGTGGAATGAACCGCCAACTTATCCAGCATATGTTTTACACAGCAGATGCCCTTTCAGCTGCAACCCATCACTGGGAAAGATCCATACACACCCATTCACACACATACACTATGGACAATTTAGATTACCCAATTCACCTATACCACATGTCTTTGGACTTGTGGGGGAAACCGGAGCACCCAGAGGAAACCCACGCCAACACGGGGAGAACATGCAAACTCCACACAGAAACGCCAACTGACCCAGCCGAGGCTCGAACCAGCGACCTTCTTGCTGTGAGGCAATCGTGCTACCCACTGCGCCACCGTGCAGCCCTGAGACGAGAACTACAAACAGAAAATGGTATTGAAACAACATAATTTTTTGGTTTAATTCCTTTAAGGATTGTTTTTGGTTTTTGTTATACTCTTTTTTTCCTAATGGGTGTGGTAAGAGTAGGGTCACTCAATATAAATGGTACAAGAGATATACAAAAAAGAATGCAGTTGTATGAGTTAATTAAACACAAAAATATAGATGTATAATGATGTATAAATGCTTTGTGAAAGTGTACAATAAGAATTGTTAGACAAAACAAATGATACAGTGTGGAGAAACAAACTTGGTTTAAATGAGGGGGGAAAACCAGTGTGGAGAGTTTTGTATAAACCATATTGGCAAAACGTGTTGGGGATTTACAATGGAGGATTTTGCATGGGATTGTGGCAGTCAATGCTTTCATATCTGTTGTTAATCCTAGTGTCGATGACAAGTGTATTTTTTGTGGGCATAAAGAGACTGTATATCATTGCTATTTGGAATGTACACGCTTAACGTCATTGTTTGATATGTTGAGCAGAGTTTACCTTAAATGTGCAGATAATTTTACTCAATGTAAGTTTATTCTGGGTGCTGGCTATAGCCAGAAACAAAAAATGAAATGGCAGTTAATTAACTTCTTAGTTGGTCAAGCAAAACTTGCTATACTTATCACAAGAAGAAACAAAATCGATAATGTACATGGTCAAGAGATTTTGATGGTTTTTAAAGCATTTGTTAGGTCCAGAATCACAAAAGATTTTAAGTATTATAAGGCCATAAATGATGTTGAAACCTTTGAACAACCGTGGTATTATAAGGATGCTGTCTGTAATGTGGTGGAAGAAGAGTTGATTTTTGATTTGCTGTGGAGTAAAATTTTTCATTTCACAATAAAATTATGTAATAAAGTAATTTTGTAACAATCAAAAGAAATCTCTCTCTCTATATATATATATAAAAAAAAAAAACACTAAATTTTCTGAGCACAAACAAGTTACTTTGTATAACTAGCACTTGTGTGTATGGCCTCTTCTTGTTGAATCACTGTTGTAAGTCACTTTGGACAAAAGCATCTGCTAAATTAAATGAAATCTAAATGTAAATGTAATTTTTCCATTTTACCTTAGACACTGAGGTCAGGGCCTTGGAAGCTGTCTCCTCCTCTTTTGTGCCTTTTGCAGTCCGCTTTTGGATACTCTACAAAAGGCTGAAATTAATCCAAGAACTACTATCTGATCATTTCACATTTTAGTGATAAAAATTAGAACAAGTTTTATTTCTTTTTTAAGAAAAATTGTGTCTCACCTGTATGAGGATTTTGATGCGTGTGATTCGCTGGAATGGCAAAAGCATGAAGGATGTGAAAGGCAAACGTTTACAGAGTGGAGATAATTCCAGGCGCCTCATAACAACTGCGAAATCTGTATTACTCTCCCTGCCAGCACCACAAACACATAGAGAACAATTATTATTAATTAACAAAATGTTTTTGATTATGGTGCTTCAAAAATAAGATTGTTCTTAAAATGTGTTTTATGGATTCATAAGCTTTCATTACAGTTACAGTTAAACAAAAAAATCTGAATGATTTACATTACAAGCTTTATTTTCTGTGTGTATGTATAAATGTCTCACATCAGTTTGCTGTAGGTCTTCTCTTGGTACTGCTGATTTCGGACATAATCAATGTAGACTGAGAAATGATTTACTGAGTGCTCATAAATTATGTCAGATACATCAGATATCACCACACTCTCATCCACTCTCTTCAGCAGGTCCCTTATAAACCTGAGGAGAATATATATGTTCATTCATGACCTTAGGGTTGCTGACATAGGGCTCACCCCACCAATACCACCATTAGGACAAATACTTCTTGTGAAATCTGATGTGACCTATATCTCTATAGTGGTAAAACATAAAATATAATACAATATTTATGGTAATACTTTTGTTACTTTAAAAAAGTTATTAGTTACAGTTACAAGTTACTTCTCACAAATCGTTACTGAGTGAGTAACTGAATTACATCATTGTGAAAGTAACTAATTACCAAGGAAAGTAAATATTGCTTTACTTTTTTTAAAGAAAAATATGTTTAAAAAAAATAGAAATTGTATTTTGAATAAAATGGAATGTGAGCGACATCTATCAAATATAACATTTTATTGTAAAAATTATAATTTGCATAATGGAACAAGATAACATAATAGATCAGGGGTGGGCAAACTCAGTCCAGGGGACTATTTCATAAAAGTCATTTAGAAAAGCGGGGATTAAAGTCAAAAACCTGACTTCAATGAGCCGAACTAGACGTCCACGCTTAAATTGGTTCCATAACAGCAAGTTTAAGATCATTTGATCTAACTAATCTGAGTTCAGTTTAAATAATCTAGATAACTGCTCGTGCACGTTACTTTTGTGAAACCTTAAAGGTCGAGCATAGATGCATCGAGATACAGTCTAGATCGGATACACGGCTGGCCGGAAGTGCCATATGCACATCAATATAGCGGTATATTTTAATGACACTGTATAACAATAATTAATATTTTTACGTGACAGTTGGGTTTGGGGTGGGGGTAGACGTTAATAAAATACAATAAATGGTAAATTTAATAAATAATATAAATAATTCTCGTTAACTTCCGACCGCAACCATATCCGATCTAGCAACAACCATGCATCGATTATGTTGTGTGCTACCATGGCAACTACGAGAACTGAAAGATCTCTGAAATGAGCTATGTTCACAGCGAGTGAGCAGCGTTTGTTTATAGAGTTAATGAGTAAACACATTAACTTTCAAATAATGGCAACAAAGAGCCGTTCATGCACAAGCGGCAGGATTTTTAATTTGCTCCAGAAACTGCTGCAAATTGCTGCTTTCCCTTTGACACTTGTGTTTCCCCGTGCCCCGTAGAAAATATCTTTATATTAAAGTGAGGCTACTGCTGCCCAATTATTCCACTCAGGGTTTGATGCTTTAAAGTCATTCTTTAAGAAATGTAGCCTACTTCGTTATATCATTCAGTGATTTCTTAATATTATTTTCTTTATAAATTTTTTGTAATTCATATACAATATATATATATATATAGCTAAGTACACCCCTCACAGATCTCTCTTTTAAATTAATATTTTCTACAGGATGCTTTACAATAATATATTTGTGCATATAAATTTGATTATTCAGTACCAAAGCAAAATTTGGAACTAATCTAACAAAAAATAAACTGATCAGTCCAAAAATTTGTACACCCAAATTTAGATGTTGGGGGAAAATGTTAAATAAAATTTTAATAAACAGGGAAAAAAAAATCAATAGAAACATAAAAAAATATGCAAATTTAGTTGAAATGTTATAGTTTGTATTTGTTTGTTTGCAATAACTTGTTTGAATTTAAATGTATATATTGTTCTATTCTAAAAGATGTTGGGTGTATTTATATTTACTATTAAGTGACTATAAAGTTTTAATCATTATTAAAAGGTTAAGTGAATTAAAATGGCATCAAATTACAACAGGCGAATGTTAACATTACTTTGATTAAGCATGAACTTAAGACTTAGCTAGAGAATTAACCTGCCTCGGACGAAGCTAGTTTCCCAGCATAAGTTGCCAGAGTAACTGAGTTTGAACTATCGTAAATTTGATTTATGAAACAGAATCCGCCATTAATAAACCTGACTTACCAAAATAGCCTGGCTTTTTCTCTAAGCTTGGTTTATGGACCGGGCCCTGGAGGGCCAGTGTCCTGCTGACTTTAGCGCCAACACTAATCAAACACACCTGAACATGCTAATCAGTGTCTTCGTGATCACTAGAAATCTATAAGCAGGTGTGTTTGATTAGAGTTGGAGCTAAACTGTGCAGGACAGTGGCCCTCCAGGACCAAGTTTGCTCACCCCTGTAATAGATAGTTTAGAACTTTTAATATTTACCACAACAAATAAACTAATTAAATAAATCTACAACATAATAAATTATGCTTCTAAAGAAATTTAACAACAAAAAAAAAGAGTATAAATATTAAATTATTATTTTTAGAGTATTGAGTACTATTTTTATATTGTGACGCACTACCCAATGCCAGACCAGCGTCACCCTGGATACCACCTCATCAATGCCACACACCTGGCAGTCGTCAGTACACGAAAGCAATGAGGACTGCCCTATATATGCAGAGACCAAGAAGGAGGTTGTTGAGCTTTGACTCCCTTGTGAGAAGGACTAATGCTTGTTTATTGTTTCATGCAGATACAAGTGGCTGACGACCGGAAACCCCTTTATACACTCACTGGAAGAAGCACTGGACACAGGAGCACATTCACTGCACTTCCGATATTCATCTGCACTATTTCATCATATTCAACTTCACTTTTAACCTTCCCGTTGTGTTCGGGTTATCTGACAGATTTACAACTTAAAACACTTAAAATATTGTGCTTTACATCTGATTGCCTCAAGGCCTTATGATATCCTCCACACTATACACTTGAACATATAAAAGTGATGATCACCTCTTTCTTTGAATTTTGAGTGTTTTAATCAACCTTGTTACACTTGTGGTGTTCCCGGTCATAAGTGACCAGCATAGGAAATTAATGGGTATCCAGACTATATTCATCCATCAGACAGAAAACATCCCCACACACACACACACACACACACACACACACACGCGCACACACTTCAGACAGAACAATGTCTTGTGCAGGTACACATCTCTTTTGTACTATTTTAAAGAGGAGCCGTGGCACCAAACCCAACCGTCATTGGGGGATGTGCAAATCGTACTAAATTGTGTGAATGATATCGTACGAATTAGCCACTAAATCAAAAACTTTTGAATTGCCATGAGATAGCGTTGGATCCTCCCAGGTGAATCAACTTCCTGATGAAACAATGTATCATATCTTCACACAGACAAGACAGGTGTCTGTTATGTGAACCCATCTGTGTATGTGTGTTCCTTTCTTTCTTTTTTTCTGTATTTATGTCTTTCTGTCACTCTGGGAAGAAACACAGAAAGAAAGAAAAAGTCCTGTTCTTTCTTTCTTTCTTTCTTTCTTTCTCTGTTCAACAAATCTCTAGGTCTAGCAGGAGCCCTTTTAGCTTAGCTTAACATCAATTATTTTATTGGATTAGACACTAGTACACTAATATAGTCCAATTGAAGGACTGAATGAAATTTCGAGCACTCCGTACACAGGAAAGGATACTGTTTTGTTTGTGCTTTGCTGGTTGATAAATCATTCAGATGGATTAAAATTTCTCAAATCATTGTCAGATTTTTGCCTGTGACCTCTGGCCTTCAGAATCTGCTGTGAGTTCAGTTTTAGCCTTTACATTCGCAAATACTTCTTTTAAGGTATTGCTTAGGCTACAGGTATTCAGGTAATTTATAGTCTCAACGATTTATTCATTCATTCATTTTCTTTTCGGCTTAGTCCCTTTATTAATCTGGGGTCGCCACAGCAGAATGAACCGCCAAATTATCCAGCACATGTTTTACGCAGCGGATGCCCTTCCAGCCGCAACCCATCACTGGGAGACTCAACGATTTACTTATGTTTAATTTAATTTTGTTTAATGCCCACTGTTTTCCACCATATGGAAATTTCCTCACTAGTAGCATCCAAATTAAGACCTTTTCTAGTGAGTTTGTACAGTACAGGCTCAAACATTTCAGTCCACAATGTAAACAGGTCATGATCATCAACATAAATATTCCACTCCATATTGGAGGACATTTACTCGCCCACTTACAACCAACACAATAAATGACACAGAGAGTATTGAGCCATTGACACTAATCATCCTCATAATGAAGACCTTAGTGCCTCTTCCTCCTCCTGGTTAATTTGTCCATGAAGATTTGTATGTTAGAAACTGATGGATGAGAGTGCAGAATTTGTCGGAACAGTTCTGGTCCAAATGGCACAAGAAAAACCTAGTTAACTCAAATCTCAGACAACAGTGGCATAACCTAGAAGAAATGTTTAAGTTGAGAATGTAGTAATTGCAGACATCCCAAGTCTCTTGAGTAATCCTGAATAAACACTGTGAACATGGTCCTAAGATGTTACAATATTCTATTTAATGCAATGGGGAAAAATCATTAACCTCTGTAAGATAATTAGATTTCTTGATCTCTGTTCAACTGTCTTAGTTACCCATCATGAGCCCGCTCTCTGCCCTCCTCTTCACTTCTTCAACCAGAGTTCAAGTCACTGACATTCCACAACAAATCTTCATCCTCTTCATATGGTCTATCTTGTGAATCTATAACTTTATCTAGTCATGTTTGGTATCATTTTAAATGTGTCTGTGTGATTGGTAAATTGTCTCAATTTTGTAGTAGTCACTTGTATTATGATAATTAGCGCCTGTTGATTTGAGTTTGGGAAAATTCTGTTCTACTGAAGTGCAAAATAGTCTGTCAAGTATGAACTTTTTACCCGACATGGTGATGAGTTTTTAGGTTAACATATGAACAGACCGAGGTCTTGGTAAAGCTTTATTATCTTAAATTTATGGTTGTTTGTTCTGAGTTGAGTATTTAAGGAAAGGTTCAAAAATCTCATTGGGATCTTGTAGCCAAGGTACCCTGTTGCAGTGTGTGAGTCTCTGAGCTTTGCATCAAGACTTATATTCTGCAACATACTTCTCTGGTCATGTATGCATCTCTACCTCTTTGGTTTATCTTTGAGTAATGAATGTTTTATATTTACAGTATGATCTCGGAATTGGCTTTCGGATTGTTTTATTAAGTAATTGGAATAATACAATTTTACTTGACAAAAATAATGTTATATTTTATTTATTTTGAATTCAACTGAAATCATTATGACTAGTTAATTGTGAGGACACTTTTGTTGACCCTTGGTGTTTTACAACCAGTGTGGATCAAACTAGAGGATCACAAGTGAATGGAGCAATAAGCACATCATCATAGGCCTTTTGATTACTGACCATTTTTGATCTGGCAAGTTGCATGGTAAAAGTATGGGTAGTGTCACAGTCGGTGTGTCACACCACAGACGATTGAGACTCAGAGATTATCATAAAACACTTATTTATTTACAAAAACGCACTTACTACAGAAACAGGAACACGAAACTCAGGTTGGACATGGAGGGTTGACAATACAATACCGGACAATAAGCAAACTAAAAACAGGGCTTTAAATACACAAGACACAATTAAACAGAAAAATGGGGTGACACTACAGGTGGAACTCATGATCATTAACACACATCAGGAAACAGAACAAAGGGGTCACATGACAAACACACACACATGGAACACACCACAACATAACATCACATGACATAACACAACACAGACACACCAGACGTGTGACATTGGCTGGTCACTGGGTCTGGAGTGGCACTGACGAGGTCTTCCCCCACACGGATGGTGAACGATGATCCGTTCCTCGCCAGTGTCCACTCCACATATGCGGCGAAATTGCCCTGAGGACCATCTTCGGACGACAGTGCTCTGCAGGCGGTGTTCAGGCTGGTGTTGTAAAACCCACAGAGCATGTCGTCCGGATAGCTGGTGTTGTTAGCTATTAACAGGAATTGTCTGGTATGGTCCTTGAGGCTTCTCTCCCCCTCTCCAGCAGCAAGAGAATGAATTCAGGGTGGTAGGGGGGTCCATGGGAATACACGGGGGGAATGGGAAAAAAAACACTGGAGCAAAAAGAAATATATATATATAATAAACGGGGGAAAACAAGCGCCGCAACTTTTCTGTATCGGTCCGGTATTCACGGCACAACATAACACCACATGACATAACACAACACAGACACACCATACATGTGTGGACTACCTTTTCTGTCAAAAAAAAAGGTGCTAGTTGCCTGCAAACCTCTGGCTAAAAATGAAGCTAGCGAACCCAAGTGGTGCAGACATGTGAATTGGTCACGCATGGACTTGATACGACAACTGATCTGCAATGAACGAATAACTGAAAGTATAGTGTATCTGAAATAATCATATATCCAAATTTATTAACCTTTGATGAATATGATAAATTACTAATTGAAAACACAGTCTAAGTTTAATAATCATTTAAAATTGGAGCTGGAACAAATAAATAATAAACAAGTCTAATAAACAAAATAGTTATTTTCAGAAGTGCTAGAAAAGGCTTACACGCATCTAACCTTCGACCATTCATCGAATTCCGTCATTGGGCTGATAGAATTGAACCCTACACTACAGAGGTTTAATTTGCTGCTAGGGATAATAGACAATTCTGTCTGTAAAAATGGAGGAAGATAACAAATTAGCTAAGGCTGGTGTAGCGAGTATGTTTGGTTGGCAGACTACATCAATATGAGGCAAAAGCTGTAGTGGTTCTATGTATGTAATGTATCTGTTGTCTATTTTTAATATAGTGTTTGAGCACATGTCTCAGTCTGTGTTTGTGTCTGCCATGTGCTCCTCTGTTTCTCCTTTCTTGTTTCCCTTTTCCATGTCCCTTGTTTAGCCCTCATCTAGTCCTCATTTGTGTAACTGTTTTCACCTTGTCCTCAGTTTCTTTCTATTGATTTTGTTTATTTCATCCAGTCATTTCAGTAATTTAAGTCTGATTTTGTTTAATTTAGCTTTTTTTTTTGTAACTGTTAAGTGTATTTCTTTTTTACTTTAGTTATTTTAGTTTATTGTTTGTTTTAGTTCAAGTTCTGCCCATTTGTCTCTGTTTGTCTTGTGTCTTATCTCCTTATGTTCCCCGATCCTGTCCTGCCACTCATGAGTCCCAGGTTGCTGGAACCTTCTGCCAGTCAGAATCCAAGACAGTGCTCTGCTGTGCCCCTTCCATGGCATTCATCTGTTCCTGCCTGGTCCAGTCTCTCCCAGCCCAGCCTCCCAGCCTTTTGCCATCTGTGGCTGCCACCCGAGGCTTGTCACCTTCATCTGTTGTCTGTTCTCACCCTTATCTGTCAATAAAACCCCTTAACCTCATCCTGCAGTTGGATCCTGCTTCCAGAAGCCATGGCCATGGACATAGATGTGAATCAGAGACCAAAAAGTAAACAAAGATGATGGCACCCATAAGAAAATTAAAGTCTATTTCTAGACAATTTGATACAATGTGGATTGTGTCAAAGCCATTATACGAGGTGAATAGGAACGGGTTTAAAAAATCAAAAATATGTCACAATTATTGAGGGACATGCTCAAAATATCAAGCAGGTAGCAAAATAGTGGTAGATGGGTAGAAATCAAGAGAGAAGTGCGGCTCACCTTGCGTGCATGCTTTATTTATTTTTATAACTGCTAGTTAATGTAGCCTATTTTAAGTGTTTTGCCTATAGTAGCAGCTGGTCAAATATTGGTAGCCTATAATAATAAATCTTAGTAATATCTTGTAGTGTGTGCATGTTTAAGATTTGAGGTAATAAAATTGCCAAAGATTCTACTCATGTGTGCGCTGCAACCAGATTTCCTTCTCGGTTAGGATTTTAAAACTCCTGTAGTCTGAGCCTGGCTTTAACAGTTTTAATTATGTTTCTTACAGTAGTCTCAGATGTACATTTAATAGACATCAGATTTGAATGATTTGCTATATGACTTGAAAAGGCCTTTGATTTTCTATCACATAAAAAAATACTTATTTGGGGGCTTGCAGCAATGGATTATTGTTTTTTGTCTCTGAAATGTAATGCATTACACTACTTTTGTAATACTATTAAGTTACTTTCACGTGCAAATGAAGTAGGTAGGTAGGTGAATGCCAAGCCACTGACCACACAAGTTTATCAATGAAAGGGTTTCTTTGGCCTGAAAGTATCACCCAAAGACAAAGGAAGAGTTGTTGAGACCCTGCCCATAGCATTTGCATCACTTTGGCTCAGCCCGTGCTCAGGAAGCAAAAGGTTTAATGTCACACCCTTGCTAGATTTTTGAATGAAATGAGTTAATTAAAAACCAAAGAATATAAATTTTCAGTTATATATAGATTATTGTTAATTTGGAATTAAATTCTATAAATTTATATTCCCACACATGGCAACCATATACATTGCACATTACGGGGTATTCATCATTAAAATCACCATTTCTATGGAACAATATCAGACTTTATTTCAGGGTTATTTCTCTGTAATTTGTGTAGATTTTACGATCATTTCTTTCAGGACTGGATTCGCAAAGTAGTAGACTGCAGTGCACATGTGTGTCTAACAAACAGAAACATATTTTGTTACATGAATAAATTATAATGAAAATCAGATTGGAGACACTTTTATACTTAATATTCTAACTGTTCCACGTGCTAATTATTTATTTATTTTTCAGTGACAACAAATGGCATATTATGTCTATAAGAGTACAGATATGGCTTAATCTGTTTACTAATAACTATATAATGTTGGCTTACTTGTTATTGCAAGGTTAGATGGATTTTGCTGATAAGCTTTCTAAAATCCGATGATACATTGAACTCCAGCAACAGTGTAAGGCTCCATAATATCAAACCCTGAGAACTGTTGTGAAAATTTTACGAGGTGAGACCACGAGAATTGTCAGGCGCTAAAACAATAAACTTTCTGATCTGAGAAGAAGATCAAGAAACCAACTGTTCAACTGTTCTATTCAAATCATCCTGAGCCCCCCTTCCTGACTGTAAGATTTGAGATACCACAGATACTTTGATTTCTTTGACAATACAAGCATGGGCTGGAAACAGATACAATTGGCTCTACACCTCACCAGGTGGGAATGCGGTAAAGCTCACTCCTCTCCTTTCACCCTGAGCCCCCTTCCTGACCTTTACTTTAGCTTCTCCATCAGAGCAGATGACTCACATTTAACATAAAATGTCCAAGTTTTTAATATGGTGTATCTTGTAGCTCTATATTCATGTTTGTTATCATTTTAAATGTCTCTATGTGATTGGTAAAGTGGTCTCAATTTCACTGTAATATTTCACTTGTATATGTTGATTTGGTTTTAGCTTTGATAAAATCTTTGCCAGATGCTCCACCTTAGTAGATGGTTGACACTTCAAACTCACTACCAGACAAGGGTCTTGGTGGCACCTTTGTTGTCTTGAAATTATGGCTGTTTGTTCTGAGCTGAGTACTTAAGGGAAAGGTGCTAGATGGGTCATTGGAATCTTGTAGCCAGGATGCCCCGTTGCAGTGTATGAGCCTCTGAGCTTTGTATCAGAGACTTATATGCTGCAAAGTACTTTATACATTTATAACTCTTGGGTTTATCTTTGAGTAATTGATGTAGTATATTTCTGAATTGCCATTTATTCTTTGATTCTGTAATTGGCATGATACACTTTCATCTGGAAAATAAAGTGTTAAGTTTTGATTAATTCTGAATTCTCTTGAAATCTTTTATATCCAGTAGATTAAGTGGAGTCTGCGCTTCCATTATGTTTGTGACATGATTATATTCGATTTTTAAGATGCATTTGATTGTACGGAGCAGTTTGGCACGACAGCATGAAGATCTTTTAATCATTTAATTACTGATATTAGCAAGTTGTATGGGAATGACTAAAATAACTATTCTTTTAGGATGAGTGAGCAGTAGGCAACCAGACTATTTGAGTATTAGTTAACCCTACATCCTCTGACTAATTTCAGAGTGTCGAGATAATGTTGGTGAGAAGAAACACAATCCCGGGGCGTGGACCTCTAAGCGGCGTTTGGTCCCTAATGACCGTATAACTGAAGAGTATGGGATCATAAATGATGAATGTGATCCGTTCTTACAATTAGAAATACAGTCTAAATTTGACGGTCACTTAAAATTGGAGTCAGATTAAATTCGGAGCTGAAAAACAAGTATGAATAAATTCTAATAAATAACAAAATTCTTTTCAGAAGCACTAGAAAAGGCTTACATGCATTTAACCTTCGACCATGCTGTTAGTTTCGTCATTGGGCTAATAGGTGGACTTCTACAACAGTAAATTTACCCGCAGATTTATTTTCTCTGGTGCGTGCAGTGTGAATGTTCGTACATTCTTAAAAATAGCATTCTTTAGTACATTTGTTAAAATGTGTTGTAACTTGGGTTACTGACACTGCAACAAGTAATAATATTATCCAAAAACAAAATTGTAATACGTTACATTACTGCGATACTGCAAAAAAGTAATATACTACAGTAATCACATTATTGTTTATGAATACACATTACCAATTATTAGGTTCATGGTTCAGTATGGGTACAGTACAACATAAGCAACAAATCTCCAGTACATGCCTTTTCTGTTTATTTTGAACAGGCAGAAGTATTTTTTTTCACAAGCAGCTACAAAACTGAAGAGCTTTATGTGATGCAAAAGTACAAAATAAATAATGAAAAATAAAACTTTATAATTAGGAAACTGTGTATTAAGCTTTCAAAGATTAAGCTCAGCCCTCTCCTTAAAACAAAAGAAAAACAATGCTAGTGTCTGTCATAACAGCCGGTGCAGGGGACAACAACATTATATGTGTGTGTAGAGAAGGCACTTACTCACAGACTGACTTACATGCTCACAAGTTGAGACTATATATATATAATCGTGTATATAAAAAAGAAAATCAAACACGTAGAGTCTCAAAATCCTTTTGTAAGAGGAACTACTTTCTTCCACCATTCATTCACATCTGCAGCTGACATCAGAACAGCAGAATCCGTTGCTACTTCACAAACGTCACTTTAGAGCTAGTATTTGAATCATTCTCTGGCATACTGTCTAAAGTGATGACAAAACGGGTGATTTTGCTCACATTTTAAGATTATAAGGATGAAAGGCATGAAATGCCATCAGTTTACAGAGATTTCCCAGTATTTCTCTGTTGCAATCGGGACATCACAATAATTAACCCCGAAAAAGCCAAAGCAACGCAATCACTACCAGATTACTGTTGTGTTTGTGATAAGGAAAAACACATACGGGCATTTCTTCTTTCTTTCTGTTTACTGAACTAGTCTGCAGTAGCGAAAACAGGAGACTCGTTAGAAACAGATGGCCAACCAAAATGTAACTCAGGGTTAATCAAAGAGTGGCCAACACAAAATATATACATTCCTTATATGTGAATCCCATCTCACACTCAACACACTACAAATACTATGGTATAAATACAGCACTACAACATACAAAAGAGAGAGATCGACTTAGAAAGTCACTTACCAGTTTTATAATGATTTGATCAGCTGTAGTTTAAAATTACGCTGGGTTTTTCCTCCTCTAAGGGCTTATTGTCAACAATTGACAATGTCAACTGTCTTTGGTCTGCTCAAAGACAGGCTAATGGGCGCTGACGCGCTATCTCTCAGAAATTATAAATATTTAAAAATAAGCGCTATCCTTATAAATAAACTGCATAGTTGCAATCTAAACAACTACATTCTTGACTAAAAAAGTACATTATGTTGTCCAACAGCAGCAATATTTGTCAAATTGTAGAGTGTCCGCTGCTTGTTGCTGTATGTGGGCAGAGTAATACACAAAGGTGAAGGGTGAAGAGGCTGGACGAGTGCTGTTATTTGCAGAATATCGCAAAGCTATCAGCCAATCAGATTCAAGAACCAGACAGAACTGTTGTATAAATATATATATATATATATATATATACAATTTCCATTTTTACAGTGACAGAGTAAAAAGGTGACTATCATCTATAATCCTAAGGCATTCATCTTTTAATCTACTCACCTCTCGCTAACTTCATAGACCTGCAGGAGGTTGGAGAAAAGGACTTTCCTATCATGAATGACCAGAGTCTCATTAAGTTCCCGTGACCCTAGAAAATGATCCTTCAGAACCCGCAGGGAGCGCAGGTAGGAGGCCTCAGAGGTGAGCACTTCAAACATGCTCTAAAAACACATTTAAAGATTAAATGTATGTAACAACTAAAGTTGAACTCATTCAATCATTCATTTTCTTTTCGGCTTAGTCCCTATATTAATACGGGGTCGCCACAGCGGAATGAACCGCCAACTTATGTTGCATATGTTTACGCAGCGGATGCCCTTCCAGCTGCAACCCATCACTGGGAAACACCCATACACTCTCATTCACACACATACACTACGGACAATTTAGCTTACCCAATTCACCTATAGTGCATGTCTTTGGACTGTGGGGGAAACCGGAGCACCCGGAGGAAACCCACACGAACACGGGGAGAACATGCAAACTCCACACAGAAATGCCAACTGACCCAGCCGAGGCTCAAACCAGCGACCTTCTTGTTGTGAGGCGACAGCACTACCCACTGTGCCACCGTGCCGCCCTTAAAGTTGAACTTTGAAAAAAAATAAGATTAAGTTACTGCTAATAAGGGAAAACTTATCTCACCTCTTGTCTCTGTTTTTCAGTGCGAGTGAGCTTGTGTAACATTCCACTTTCCTTCACCACTGGTAAGTCCTGCCAGAGTGTAATTTCTTCAGGACCTCTTTTTGATTGGGTGCCAACCACTCCCAGGCTTCCAGGACCCTCAAGACCCAGAGTTTCACTAACACTTCTCCTGTTGCAATCAGGACTATCAGTTTGGATCTGACTAGCTTCTTTCGAGAGCTTAGCCTGGTAGATTTGATATAGAGGTTCTGGGGATGACAAAATGTGTTTGAGAATGTTTGGTTATTTAAAAAGAAGATAAAAGACCCAAAGAACAATGTACATAATGTACATTAAACCTAAGCATTAAGAGTGTAACAATCTTCAAACCGCAATGTGTTTATTTCTGACTAATCTGCTCTATTAAATTTTAGTAATTCATAAATTTTAGTTTACCCAGATCAGCTGACTGCACTAAACAGAAACATGTAAATCTGGTGTATAACATGTATAAGTTAATAAAATGTAAAAGTTAGTAAAATTATTAGGTTTAATTATTGCTATTATTAAGTCAAAAGTGAATCAAACCAAACTATATTGCTTCAATATCATTATCCGAACTGAACTGTGGCATTGATGTATTATTGACCCATATTAAGCAATAAACAGCAGTGAGCAGTGAATCCAACAACAGTTTTGAGGACCAGCTGATCTGAGCCCCACTAAACATTGTTCATTTTTGGCTGAAATTTATATTGCTATATTGATATTGACAGTGTGCCCACTATCTGATCAGAACTGTCTACTCATGTACATCTCAACTCAATCAACAAGTGAAACTGAAGCCTTCTTTTACAAATTAAACCTGATGAATCTTTGGCATTTTCAGTCTGGCTGAATTACTGTTTGTAATGAGTGAAAATAGGGTGTGGCTCCTCTAAGAGAGAGAATTGCCTTTATGTGTGTGTGTGAACAGTCTGTAGATGCATCTACCTCAAGAACCGCATGTATGTGGGATTGGTGTTTATTTCCTTTTTCTCTGATGCTCGAATTAAGTTATTCTTCTGTAATATACAGTGACGCTGTTGACAGGACAACAAAAGCGCAAGATGTGGAATGCGACCTGTGTGAACTTAGATTAATTTTTCTGCTGCAACACGAGTTAGGCGAGCTATCCTGTATCTTTACCTAACTCAACGCGTTACAAGTGGCGCCCGAACATTTTTATCTGGCTTTTTTCAAAAGGTGGTGCGGATGTATTAATTAATTATTATACAAGTAAGAAATTGTTTTGGTGGAGGACGACGCAGAGACTGGCCCGATTTTAGCGAGCGTGAGTGGAAGAAACCTGGCTACATGGCGGACATTTTGTCTTTAAACTTTTCTATGGATTTCTATGGACACAGAGATGATGGTCATGGGGTTCACATTGCAGCTTTGACGGTGGTACATTTTAATAATCAACACTTTTTACTGTTGGTGAACTTTGACTGTACATGCTATGACCTCTGTGTAATTTTTGCATCCATTTACGAAGATTAAACTGAAATAACTTTTAAATTGAAAACCTTTTGCTCTGGACTTGTCCTGAAATTGAGCTGTGTTTTCAAGCATCCTGTTTTGCATGTGAACTCTTTAACACTACCAGCGTGTGGACTAGGTTTGCTCATCGAAGAAACCGTATGTATAAAAAAAAATGAGAAAGTAACAATACTCAATATAGACATTTGAGGACTCTCTTTGTCACGAACCCAGACAGAGAGGACCCAATAGCGAGTAATATATTTAACTGAACAGAAAATATATGTATCAAAGGATACAAAAATGTCTGAAAGCTGGAGACAATGAAAACAGCAAGTCCAAAAACAAAGATTGCCAAAAGGCCAAATGAAGTCGTCATCCGATGAACAGGCTGTGGAGAATCCTGAGAGACAAACAGACAGGAACAAGAACAAACAACGGACTGATAACCAGCAGTAACCACCGACTGAATATATATCCAGTGAAACAGGAATCAGCTGGAGGATACTGATAAGGTCAGCTTATACGAGAGCACGCTGTCAGCACAAAAGGTAAGCACACACCCTCGCACACGACAACACACATGGCATGACACATAACATACAGAAAGGACACACAGACCCATAAATCGTGACAGGAGAGCTCCCAGAAGAGCTTACCTGGCGATTGTAATCATCGATGAGAGAATGATCCAATATGTTCCTTGCAGAAACCCAACTCCTCTCCTCTGGACCATAACCTTCCCAGTCCACCAAGTACTGGAATCCTTGTCCCCTCCGTCTCGAGTCCAGAATGGGGGTGTTACCGGAACCGGATTAGGCGGATTGTACGCTGGAGGAATTTTGAGGCGGACTGCCACCGGACTAATGATTTTGATGACAGTAAATGGGCCAATAAATTTGGGTGCAAGTTTAGTACATACGGTGTGGAGAGGAATATTTCTAGATGAAAGCTACACTTTTTGACCGATGACGTAAACGGGAGGCTTAGACCGGTGGCGATCGGCTTTAGCCTTGGTGCGTGAACCCACTTGAAGGAGGGTCTGTCTGGCCCTGTTACAAATGCATCGACACCTCTGGACAAAGGCGTGGGCGGAGGGAACCACGACTTCAGATTCCAGACTGGGAAAAGCAGGTGGCTGGTACCCTAAACTACACTGAAATGGAGAGAGACCCGTGCCAGACACTGGTAATGAGTTATGTGCGTACTCAACCCATGAGAGCTGCTGGCTCCAGGAGGATGGATTCTGAGACACTAAACATCGTAACATACGTTCAAGATCTTGGTTGGCTCTCTCTGTTTGACCGTTACTCTGAGGGTGGAAACCAGAGGAAAGACTAACAGTTGCCCCCAATAAATGACAAAACTCTCTCCAAAATTTAGAGATGAACTGAGGCCCCCTGTCAGAAACCACATCTGTCGGGAGGCCATGGATGCAAAAGACATGATCAATGACAGCAGCCGCTGTCTCTCTGGCTGATGGTAATTTGGGCAGAGGGATAAAGTGAGTGGCTTTCGAAAACCGGGCCACTACGGTCAAAATCACCGTATTCCCGTTGAAGGGTGGGAGACCCGTGATGAAATCTAGCGCAATATGGGACCAGGGTCTCGACGGCACTGACAGCGGCTGAAGAAGGCCAGCAGGTGAACGATTGGAAGTCTTAGAAACAGCGCAAACTGAGCAAGCCAACACAAAATCCTTTATGTCACGAGCCATAGCTGGCCACCAGAACCGTTGTTTAATTAGAGACAAGGTGCAACTCACCCCTGGATTGAGTGACCCCAACGGATGACGTCAGACCGTAATTCCTTTGGCACAAATAAACGACTCGGTGGGCATCCAGGCGGAGGCGTTACCCCTTCTAAGGCCGTGCGGACCCTCGACTCAATCTCTCAGGTGACAGCAGAGATAAAAAGTCTGCGTGGCACGATGGATTCAGAAGATGATCCATGCTCGGAGTGATCAAAAATTCGAGACAGAGCGTCAGGCTTAACATTGTTTGAGCCTGGTCGGTACGAAATGGAAAAAACGAAACGTTAAAAAAATAAAGCCTACCGTGCCTGCCTAGAGTTCAATCTTTTGGCGGACTGGATGTACTGCAGATTTTTATGATCGGTCCAAACGATAAAGGGAACCCCCGAACCCTCTAGCCAATAACGCCACTCTTCCAACACAAGCTTGAGAGCAAGCAGCTCTCTATTACCAATATCATAATTTCGTTCTGCATTGTTTAGACGATGTTGAAAAATACGCGCAGGGATGCATCTTGCCGTCTGAGGAAGACCGATTGGACCACCTGAATGGAGTCTTGATGGAGGTTAAGGCAGTCAGAGGCACGGCGAGCTGGCTGAAGTTGCGAATGAAACGCCAGTAAAAATTGGCAAAACCAAGAAACCTCTGCAGGGCCTTGCGGGATTCTGTGGTTGGCCAATCTACCACAGCCTGAACTTTCTCCGGATCCATGCACATCCCCTCGACCGACACGGTATGTCCCAGAAAAGGAACAGACTGTGCATGAAATACGCATTTCTCCGCCTTGACATAAAGCCCATTCTCTAGCAGCCTCTGAAGCACTCGCCTGACGTGTTGAATATGTTCCTGGAGAGAGTGGGAAAATATCAGTATGTCATCCAGGTAGACATAAATTAACTGATCTATCATATCTCTCAACACATCATTCACGAGTGCTTGGAAGACTGCAGAGGGCGTTGGACAGACCAAAAGGAAGAACACAATATTCGAAGTGCCCCCTGGGGGTATTAAAAGCAGTCTTCCATTCATCGCCTTCTCTAATACAGACCAAATGGTAAGCATTGTGGAGATCTAATTTCGTGAAAAATGATGCTCCCTGTAGACGTTCGAAGGCGGAAGCCATCAACGGCAAAGGATAAGTATTCTTCACCGTGATAGCATTCAGCCCTCAGTAGTCTGTACAAGGATGGAGGGAGCCATCTTTCTTTTTCACGAAATTATTGATTCCTGCCTCCAATTTATATGTGGATTGTGCAATACCAGCCAAGGATGCCCAAGGACCACTGGAGTGACAGGAGCTTCTGTTAAATAAAATGAATAATTTCAGAGTGGTTAACAGAGGTGATCAGTCTTATAGGACCAGTGGAATGAGTAATGGAAGGAATAGAAAAACCACTGAGAGCATGAACAGAGATAGGTCGGGAGAGGGAAATCACAGGAAGTTTAAGTCTATGAACTAAAGCGGAGTCAATAAAATTAATAAGTGCTTGAGTCATAAAATTCCCAGAGGACCACTCCAACTTCACCTTCAGAAGAGTGGTCGCAAGAGAGGATTTGTCCAAAAATACCCCACCCGTCAGTAACCTCTTACCTACTGACGGGCTCTGGCTTTTACGGGACACTGAGCCGCGATGTGACCCATACCACCGCAGTACAAACACAGGCCCTCGCTGCGTCGTCTGCGCTTCTCTTCCAGCGACAGCCAAGATCGGCCCATTTGCATGGCTTCGGGTTCCGAGAGGGGCGTGTCCATCACCCCCGGAACTACTGTGAAAGCCGGAAGAGGGGAATTCTCCAGAGCGTGTGTGTGTCGCGTGTGTCTCCCCCTGAGCTGTAGACGAGAATCACATGGATGGTCAGATTAATGAGCCCGTCGAGGGTTTTAGGAAGATCAAGAGCAAAGATCTTGTCTTTTTTGCGGTCTGCCAGCCAGTGGAGAAAGACGTCCCACTGCGCCTGAGCGTTCCATTCGCTCTCTGCCGCCAGGGTGCGGAACTCAATGGAGTAGTCAGCAACACTCTGAGGCCCCTGCTGCAACTCCGTAAGCATCCGAGCCGCCTCTCTGCCCGCCACGATTCGATCGAAGGGCTTTTTTAGCTCTGCCGAAAAGGTGACAAACGAAGAACAACATGGGAGTTTCTTCTCCCATACAGCGGCTCCCCATAGCGCTGCTCTCCCAGTGAGAAGCGTGATGACGAACGCCACTTTAGATTCCTCCATGGGAAACGAGGAAGGCTGCAGGGAAAACTACAAAGAGCACTTAGCTAAAAAGGCGCGACATAACTCTGGTTCCCCGGAGTAGAAGGCTGGAGGTGGAAGGCGAGGCTCAGAAAATCTACCAGCTTGATCAGGAACCGACACAACAGGTGGACTAACGTTAGCTGCAACAGGCTGCTGGACGCCGGCATTATGAAGATGTTGCAACTGGGTGGTGAGTTCAGACACCTGTGTGACCAGCGCCTGGATAGCGCAACTGGTAGTGGTCATCTGCTCGTCCTGTCTGTCCATGCATGTGGTGGCATGTGCTACAAACTCAGCCAGGTCGGTGATACTCGCTGGATTCATGATTGGTCAGTCCGTTCTGTCACGAACCCAGACAGAGAGGACCCAATAGCGAGTAATATATTTTAATGAACAGAAAATATATGTATCAAAGGATACAAAAATGGCTGAAAGCCGGAGACAATGAAAACAACAAGTTCAAAAACAAAAAATGCCAAAAGGCCAAACGAAGTCGTCATCCAACAAACAGACTGCGGAGAATCCTGAGAGACAAACAGACAGGAACAAGAACAAACAATGGACTGATAACCAGCAGTAACCACCGACTGAATATATAGCCAGTGAAACAGGAATCAGCTGAAGGATGGTGATAAGGTCAGCTGATACGAGAGCACGCTGTCAGCACAAAAGGTAAACAAACACACACCCTCGCACACGACAACACACATGGCATGACACATAACATACAGAAAGAACACACGGACCCATAAACCGTGACACTCTTTTTTTTGATGTGTGGTTAAATTGAACTGCTGTCATCTCTTGAAGTTATTTCTCATGCAGTCCATATTTCTTATGTATTGATTTTCAGAGGTTATTTAAGTGTTTATATTTCATGTGCTATTCTAATATTCCAGTGCAAGAAATTGATTTAAGTGTAATAACTTTGAATAACTTTGCTCTATTTCATTGTTTTCAGTTTATGTTGTTTTAAAATTATTGATTTCATTACAATGAGGAGACGTGCTAATGACATGACTGACTTAACTGACCATGCTTCACGCTTTGAGTATCCACCCAGATAGAGTGTTCCAGTATCAGCTGAATGTCTGGAGACAGAAGTCGAATCATTGAGGGATGAGGTTGCAGAAATGTTTGAAGGAGTCTCTCAACTTGCAAAGGGGTATTATTGACCGTTACACACAAAACTTACACACTCCTGATTCATATCAGTTACCTCCACAAGTTAGGCCAGTTGCTTCTTCTACACCTCATGTCCAGATGCCAAATGTTCAAATACAAGGACCTCAGTCCTTTTAAAGCTGCCCTTGGTCCTGACTTTCATAATGAACCATTCATTCATTCATTTTCTTTTCGGCTTGGTCCCTTTATTAATCAGGGGTTGCCAGAGCGGAATGAACCGCCACGTTAGGAACCAGTAGTACAGAAAAACAAACATGCATGTGAACCTTACTGTTTCAAGTTTTCTGTGCCTGGCTTCACGTCTGAAAAACTGTCTGAATTGTAACATTGCACGAGCTAAATCTTCTCTAGCGGCAGAAAACCAGAGTAGTCAAGTTTCACATGAGCCACAAAACACTAGCAAAAACATAAAAGCTACTACATACATATACAGAGACGAGGAAAGATGGAATTCAGTTCAGCAGAAGGTAAACTCTAGAGGGGGGAACGTTTCAGAGAGGCATTCCTCCAAAAGTGTGCCTCTACCATGTTTGATGTCCCCACCTGAACCTCTTGTGCTTGGACATGTGGAGGACTGTACTTCCTCTTCATTTTGTAATACACCCTTTAATGTTAAAGTCAATTTCTGTAACAAGGTGGTGGATGTGGTGCTAGACACAGGTGCCTCCCTTTCAGCTGTTTGGACAAACATGATTTCAGACCTCTTACAATGTTCTCAGAAGGCTTTGGACTTTAGCCCCAATCCAGCTTGCTAACAGTGCATCCCTGCAATCCTACTGGCATAGTCTGGTTAAATATTGGCCTCCAAGGACAAAGGTTTTACCATTGGTTTGTCATTATTCCCGATTTATCTTCTCCGCTCCGCTCACCGAGTTCAGACTGCATGATTTTAGCCCCAATTTTGACTCGCCGACAGGTTTTGAGAAATCGCAGACAAATGCCTAAAATTACAGGCAAATCAGTGCTCATTCACGTGAGTAACAATCACACAGTGTGAACTATCAAAGATGCGATCTGAAAGAATAGCAGATGAGTTGCAGACACCCGTCAGATATTTGGCATGCTAAATATCTGGACCTGTCAGCGATTCAAAATCATGCAGTGTGAAAAGTGTTCTGATTAAAAATAACATCAGCGATTACCTACAGCCAATGAGAGAGCAGCATTCACTAGTATGGGTATCTGCAGGCCAGCGGGAGGTTGGGGGAGAAGGTATATACAGTAGTAGGGGTGTGACGAGATGCCTACTCCATGAGACGAGATACGAGATTGGATTCACGAGAACGAGACGAGACGAGATTTTTACACTATTTTTAAAAAATCCTCAATGATGAAATATATGAATGTAAAATACTCTTTTATTCAACTGGAAAAAATTATAATAATCGCAAAACTATTTAGGTGCTTTTTTTAAAATCAACTTGTAATGAATGTTATTTTACTTACATTTTAATGAATTATACGCAGTAAATGACATGCAAACACTGCTAAATATTTTGCTTATAGCCTATGTGAATGGAAAATAATCTTTTATATATAATTTTAAATATTAGCCAAAATACTTGCTAATATATAAATGGAAAATAGATTTTTATTGAACTAGAAAAAAAAACACAAAACAGAAAACACAATTTAGGTGCTTTTTAAAAACATTGTAATGAATGGTATTTTATTTCTATTTAAATTAATTCTATGTCATAAAGGACATGCAAACACTGCTAAATATTTAGCTATAAACGCTACTGACTGGCTTCTCCTCTGTACAATTTCACATGAGAAATCAAACTTCTTTCCACTCACTGAACTTAAAAAAAAAATATGTAATTTTTTGTATTTAATTTTTAATTTAATAAATCAGTTTTACTTTCATTTAGCAAGATTTCATTTATGCCCCCGTGAATCACTCTGTGCTACTGGATGCGATCATGCAAATATGAAGTAAGGACTGATAGGAGAGAGTTGTTTTAATAGAGTTTGATACCACACGCGAATGAAAAAAAAATTGTGATGTGACGATGAGCCTCCAGGAGATCATTCAGTGAGTGTGTGGGTTTGTTTATGCGCGCTTAGAGATGTGTGTCTGTGGGGATTTACTGACTCGCTAGGTGTGTATGTCCTGTCGCAAAATGCGGCTAAAAGTCCATTAAGGTGTTAATAGTTTGACTACAGCGTTTCCATATCTGCACTTAAATAATGCAACTAAAACAGGAATACTCCACGTCTTAATTCCATTTGTGTTTACGACGATTATGACTTTCATCATATCTGACGTGCTATTCCATTGCATGGATACGAACCATAATAAGTTAGGCTACAGCTGCAGCCTATGTTGGACGCGGCACCCGCTGAACTCCGGTGAAAAAAGCGGTTACGTCACACCCGCCCGCCCAACCGAGTGACAAGCGCAACTCCAAGGCCAGCCTGGGTTGCCAGGTGTGTGCAAAGCACTTGATTTGCAGATCAAATCCAATCCTGCCTCCAGTCTTCAATGCTAATTTCACCCTCACGCTCCATCATAACATCACAACTCATGAGACAACTTTTCACCTCGACGAGAAATAAATATAATTCTTTTGGTATATTTGGACTGAAGAAATAGAGGAAAAACTAGTGGAAATTTGGCAGAAGCACTCATGCCTGTTTGATGTGTCATCTGAGCAATACCACGAAAAAGAAAAATGTGGAGGAGAAATTATTCCCTTCAAAAGTCATGTGAGCAAAATGTCACTTCTTGCGTTTGGTTGTGAGACATAGTTTGCAGACCGAGACAAAGTTGTCGACAATTCTTCCTATTGTAAAGTCAAGCAGTGTGAAACACCCTGTCGCCGATCCATCTTGCAGTGTAAAGCTTTGTAAATCGTGCAGTCTGAACTTGGCATTAGGGATGGATTTTATGCTGCGTGCATCAGTTAGTATTCAAATCCCATCAAGAACCCTGACCCTGGGTGAACCTACTTCTCAGGGGGGTTTTATTGAGTGGTTGGAAGCACCTGAGATTGGGAACATAATGTTCCTGGATGTCAGCCAATCCACTTTGAATGAGAAGATTGAGATGGCTTGTCTAGAGACAGAACAAAAAGAAAAAATTGATGGATCTTCTCAAAGACTTCTTCGGCTTGTTTGATGGTCACCTAGGTCACACCTCTTTCGCGAAGCATGAAATCAACACAGGGGATGCAAAACCTGTCCATCTCCCACCTTACAGAACGTCACCAGCAAAAAAAAAAAGACAGTTCATTGAGGAACAGATTAAGATGATGCTAGATGAGAACATGATTGAACCCTCGTCTAGTCCATGGGTGGCACCTGTAGTGATTGTTAAAAAGCCATGTGGTGACCACAGGTTTTGTGTCGACTACAGGGGCCTGAATCAACTTACACTTAAGGATTCATATCCACTCCCCAGAGTACATAAATCATTAGATTTGTTGGCCCTTGGAAAATTTCTTACCACTCTTGATTTGGCTCGAGGGTGTTGGCAGGTGTCAATGGAAAAGCAGTCAAGACCTAAGACAGCTTTTGTATCTCACTGTGGCCTTTTTCAATTCAAAGTTGTCCTTTGGGATGAGTTATACCCCAGCCACTTTTCAAAGAGTAATGAATAACGTCCTTGCTGGGTCAATCTATAAGTGCTGTGCAGTGTATTTGGATGATATTGTCATCGCATCTCCAACCTTTGAGCAGCACCTAAAATAGATCTTCAGGAATTCCTTTTGAGACTTGAGTCTGCTGAGTCAGCTGAGCACAAACTGAAAAGCCATACTCAACACTCGAGAAGGAGTGTTTGGGAGTGATTTTGGCTTTGGAACATTTTAGACCTTACATTGAAGGCCTTCACATTACCATTTATACAGACCACAACAGCCTTAGGTGGTTGATGAATCATCCAAATCCATCTGGACGACTGGCGAGATGGTCCTTGCGCCTACAGGATTTTGATTTTAGCATTATCCACAAGTCTGGTGTTCAGAATAATCTTCCAGATGCTCTGTCACACAATCCACTGCCACATAGTGCTGGGCCTGTTGACACTCTTCCGACGCACGCAGTCATAGGAGGTTTGGATCTACGCAGTCTCTCCCACTGACAAAGAGCAATTGCCATGATTTCAAAGAAATGACCCAGTAATCAGTAATCTCATTCAAAATCTTGAAGGAGGTGGCTCAGATGAGGAACATGTTGTTGAAGATGGTCTGCTCTTTTTTCATGATCCCAAAGTATCCTGTGGGTTCCTATGAAGCAGCTTAAACTATTTGTCCCGATGGTTCTTTGATCCACTGTGCTCAAATGCTATCATGACCTTTCTACTGCTGGCCATCTCGGTGTTACAAAAACTCTTGCCAGGCTAAAGCAGAGGTTCTTTTGGCAAAAAATGGCAGCAGATACAAAATGATACGTTACTTCATGCCCCGTGTGCTAATTAACCAAATCAAGTCAAAGGAAGCCGGCAGGTCTAACGGATCTGATCAAACTACTTAAGCCCTGGGAATACACAGGAGTGGATTTTGTGGGCCCGCTTCCTCATACTCAGAATGGAAATGAATACCTGATTGTCTTCATTAACTACTTCTCCTACCCATTGCTTTGAGCCAAGGTCTGGATCGTTATGCACTGAGACAAAGACGAGTCCCTAGAATTACATCTGATTGGAGTGTGAACAGGTGGACTAATCCTTGCCATACACATAGACTTGACTTGAATTAATGACGACTGACTAGGTTTCAATGTTTTGTGGTGTATCTGTTCTGATTAAAGTGTTTAGTTCTGTTCTGATTTACAGGTGTTTATATCAGGGAAAAAATGTGCATTCCACTTTTGTATTTTTGTCTTGTTTTATTTTCAGAATAATTTGCTCCATACTAACATGTATGTTTGTAGTAATTGTGCATTGTATATTCCTCTGCCTTTTTTAGCTCCTCAACTCAGTCATGTATTAAGAGTTGTTAAGGAGTTAGGAGTACAGCTGGTGGCAGCCTTTTTTTGTCAGGGGGGAAATCTGTAACGAGTGAAAATAGGTTGTGGCTTCATTAAGACAGAGAAACGCTGTTATGTGTGTGCGTGAACAGTCTGTAGATGCATGTACCACGAGAACCGCATGTATCCGGGACCGATGTTTATTTCCTTTTTCTCTGATGCTCGAATTAAGTTATTTTTCTGTAATATACAGTGACACTAGCTATGTTTCCATCCAAAAATGCGAAATAACTTTATGCG
>CAIGQV010018170.1:15641087-15653058 GCA_903798115.1 Danio jaintianensis | reverse complement strand
CAAAAATGCGAAATAACTTTATGCGCTAAACTGGAATATCGCATAAAAGATGTGCGAATAAAGCAGCGTTTCCATCCAACGAGTCAAAGAGAACAAAATCGTCACTTCCTGATTAAATGGCGCCAAATATCAACAGTAAAAACGGAATTTGCTGAGGTAGGAGAAGCTGCGTGAATCTTTTCTTCATTTAATAAATGACTTGCGCCTCAGAAGGCAATGCTGACGCGCAGTGAACGCGTGGCGGCGTTTGAAGGCGTGAGACGCGGAGCACAGACGCTCTTAACAATTCTGGAGGTCATTAATAATATAATAACACTAATACTGAAATGCTTAAGGCATTTTAGAATGACCAAAACAACATTTCAGATGTTTTACAATGTGGTCAGCCTGCTGGTTTGTCCATTTACACACATTTTTATCATCACATGATCTCTTATAACCAAATCACATGACCTTTTTTTAAATGCGCGTACTGGAATTTGTTCGGTAAAAGTGTTTCCATCGCAGTTTATGCGCATCTTTTCTTATCGAATAAAAAGTTTATCCTACTCAGTTATGCGCATACATTTTTTATGCGCATTTCCAAAATTTATTCGCATCTTAGCGTTTCCATCAACCGATTTTTTATGCGCATATCCAAAATGCGCATAAAAATAGGTGGATGGAAATGTACCTACTGTTGACAGGAGAATAAAGCAGAAGATGTGGAATGCAGCCCGTGTGAGCTTTGATTTATTTTTCTGCTGCAACACAAGTTAGGTGAGCTATCTTGTATCTGTACCTAACTCGACATGTTACGTGTTATTGATTAGTTTTATTAGAAATTGTACTTTAAGAACTGTGTACTTTTACTGAGATATTTTCCTTCAACCCACCAACCCTACTTTATGTATATATATTTTTCCTGTCTTCGGTGATTGACTGAGGAGAACAATATAAGTCCTGTGATTCACATCTAATCATGGGGTATATGCACATGGACTTTTCATTTTCAGTCAGTCAAGGGAAATAATTATATTACTGATGTCCATGTAAACACAGTCAGTGACTACGTTCACATGGACATCAGTAATCTAATTATTTGTCTTAATCTGAATAAGACAGTAATATGAATATGTTGTTTACATGAGTTGCTTTTTGAATGTTCCTTACATGATCCCGTTTTACATGTTATAGCACATAGATTGATTACCGTCATTGCGTCACCACGCTATCCACGTTTCCTCTGGAGTTTCATGTAATTTCGTTTCATTTGAAATTTTTCAACTTTAACTGCAGTTTGGCACTTTCACTTTCATTCAGGAACATTTTATTCATGCCCCCGTGACAATCTGAGATATTGGATGTGAGTATGAACTGCTTGAAGAGTGTTGTTTTAATGGAATTTGATACTGCACACTGAATATGAGAAAAAAACCATTCACGATGCAGGTGTCTGTGGTCCTTTACAGACTCGGTAGGTGCAGAGAATAGTGTCAAACAGCTATGTGTATAGACTATTCTGTCGCAAAATGAAGTTTGATTAAGGTGTTTACATGTCTGTGCTGCACTTCAATAATGCGACTAAAATAGGCATACCCCACATGTCTTAATTCGATTTCTGTTTAGTTTGATTATGACTTCAGTTGGCTTGAGGTAATCAAAAATCGCTGTTTACATGATAATCTCTTAATCAGAGTATTGTCTTAATTGTATTGAATTATTGGTGTCCATGTAAACGTATTGAATGAGTGTTGAGTGTTTTGCATTTGCGAAACGTATTTTATAAATATGTATTTTTATTTTGTGCACGTGAATTGTTTTTGTGAATATATATATATATAATTTTTTTGCACACGTGAATTTGGTTTTATGCATGGGAATTTGGCTATGCATGTGTACATCATGTCTTTTGCATGAATTATTTTTGAGACTTATCTGACTCCATATTATGGGTGTTTCCCAGTGCTAGGTTGCAGCTGGAAGGGCATCCACAACATAAAACATATGCCAGAGTAATTGGCAATTCATTCCTTGTGGCAACCCCTGATAAATCAGGGAATAAGATGAAGAATTGTGAGTGAATGACTTTTCTGTACCACTGCAATTTGGAATATGGTTTTAGGGTACATTATGATTAGGATTAAGTTAAACGCTAAACATTTAAAAATCCATAATCACTGCGAGATCAAATCATACAAATTTTAATGTGCATTTTGAAATAGAAATGCCAATATACAGCTAGTTTATCCATTCATATATTCATTCATTTTCCTTCAACTTAGTCTCTTTATTCATCAGGGGTCACCACAGCGGAATGAACCACCAACTTATCCAGCATATGTTTTACAGAGCGGATGTGTTCCAGGCAGTGTATAAAGATGTGAGATGACACTGACTATTCCCACAACAGCCGTAGCTTTAAATCCATGCCTGATTTCTTTATCATCTCTGATATATAATATTGCATGCTTGGTTGAAAAAGTCACCGCTCACCACTAAAAGAATCTCACCATAGTCACTATTTGGCTCCCAGTCACTGGAGATCCTCCGTGGGCTTCCTGTATTGTCAGACAGCCTGTATGGGAAAAAAGTAAGGACATGATACCCTATATTTGTTGAAAACATACTGTATTGGGTAAGTTGCTTATATTAACTATATATTAATTCAAGTACTTTACTATATGGTTCAAAATCACTATAGTATTTCCTAAAAATTACTATAGTATTTTTCATGTGGAAAGTATGTAGTAAAATATACTATTAGATTTTATCACCTAATATTGTTATAAAATGGAAGAATATAATAATAATCAAGAATAAAGCTCTAAAACATGGGAATATTCTTGTTAGATGAGAAGTGACAGTTTTCTAGCTAACGTAAGCTAACTTCACTACTCTTTTTTTTCTATTGACAATTTTTAGAAGCTAAATATCTCCATTTGTCATTGTTGTCAGCAAAAGAGCTTGAAGTATCCTCTTTCTTGGACCTCTTTTATTGTTTATTGTGTCGTTTTTGACACAACAAACACAAAGAAACTAAAAGTGGTATCAATAATCGTCAAATGCACAACTGCAAAGCGATACGTCATGGCAATTTCAGGAGAGCAGCACCAAGCATCTCAGGCTGGACGTACTGGAGATTATATGAAGTTTAGGGTTAGTGATTGGTTCAATTAGGTATCCGTTATGGTGGCACCTTTAGTCTTAGTGTGACGTTGAGGCTAGTGGTGTCGCAAGTTAGATGATCCATTCAAACTTCTGGTTTTGGTCTGCTGGACTGAAGCTACTGTCCTGAAACTGCTGGACATATAGCACTGTGGATCTGCATTTGGGCATATCTTGCTCTGGCACAGATACATGATGCAATAAGCGATCAATCCCTTATTCTGTTCTTTTCAACCATACTACAATAAATACACTTAATTATGTTTCAGGTGAACATAAACAGTTAAGATGTTAGAACAGTTAAGAACATAAAGAAAAACCTAATTTGCAGCTGTGTGATATACATATGGTAAATATAAGCAAAGAAAGCTGTGAAAATAATTCTGTATTGCTTATCTTTCATTAAACAATTCACAAAAATTATGCCTTTCATAGAAACAAAATAAATTAAAATTAGTGAGAAAACACATTATTAAGTCAATGTTTTTCTCCAATACTGTACATGTTGCTCAAAAAAGTGGCACAATTTTATTCAGTAATTTTTCAACTTTCATTTGCACAGAAATCAGCTCTAAATCTTCTCCTATAATACATGATGAAGTTGGAAGACTCCTGATAAGAGTTGACATTTTTTCTTACAGAATCTCAGATCTTACGGTTACTCAGTCAATTTTGGTGCTCTTTCCTCTTCTTTTCACCTTCTCATTTTCAATTAGGGTACTGGAATGACCATGACAGAACCATACTTTTGTGACACATAGTGATGCATTTTTGTGTAGATTTTTATGATATTTGTTTCGAATCATTGTCGTTACGGAAGTTCCAGCCATGGCCCATTGCAAGGCCTCTAGTATATGCTGTAAGGATTAATAGCATGATAGAATAGAATGATATGATAGCATGACAGAATCTCCCATGCTGTGCTTTTTAATTAAAGAGCTCCTACTATGCATTATAAAAGGTCATATTTTGTTTTTTGGGGGGTCTCCAACAAGAGCCTGATATGCATGCAAGGTCAAAACTACTTTTGTTGTCTTATAATATGCATTTATTTTTACCAAATTATCCTAACGACTCCCATATGATTTGTTCAGCGATTATTTTTTTTCCAAACCACTCCTTTGCATGTCGCTAATCTGCTTTGATTGGTCAACTGTGTTCAGCGTGAGATGGAAAGAAATGCCACACAACCAGCCAGCCATGGTGCACAGTACATTATAAGTGTGAGCCCAATGCAGGTATGCAGTAAAGCAAATGCAGTTAAACATCAGCATATTGCTCTATTCTTAACTATTAACCGGTCCGGCACAGTGGTAGTAATAGATGCAACTATTTTGAAAATTACTCCACGTCCACGTCTGTATAAGAACAGCTGATTGTGGCCATAGCAACGACAAACGCCAGGGGATCTTGAGCTCAGAAATGCATTTAAATTGGTAAAGGAAGCGACACGCATTGTTTTTTCCATGCAGATCCAATATGTGAATATCACCATAAAGAGTTAACCAGAGAAATAGAGTACAAGCTGTGTGCATGGAGTAATTACAAGTTACAACACACAATTAAATACATATTTTGCAATATAAGGAGGTAACCATTTTAATCACACTTACAGGTACTTACTTACTGGAAGATGAAACTGGTCCATATGAGCTGTGTACTGACAAAGTCCCATACAATAATAGTCTTTGCTGATCCTTCCTTTAATAACAAACGACCGGCGAATCCCGCATTGCAGGTTAGGTTATTGTATTTATCATCAGAAAAATGACAGGAACAAATACAGCACAAGGTTGGCTTGGCTGTATTCTGGTATTGTTGTGTAAATGAACTTTAACCATTTATTCCTCACAACCCGCATCTCACAGTGATCACTCATCTTCAGTCACAATCAATCCCTTCCCTCGCACTCTGCTAGTGTTTAAAGGGAAGTGCAGGTTCAAGTTTTCTGGCACCTCATATATGACAATGTTTCGTATCGATGTCAACATGAAACGGCTAAAGATTTGAAACCAAGACAATTCATATAATTGACTCTGAGTCAACTTTCTTTTTTTTTTTTGAGAATTAATAGTTTTAAACATGGTGCACTTTCAAATTCAAACCTCAGCTGGATGTTTTTAGTCACTTAGAGATGTGTTACACACTGCATGGAAGGTAATTAAAAAAAAAAAAAAAAGATAATAAGGGCTCTTTAACTAGAATCTACCTACTCTGAAGAAAATAAAGAAAATTTCAAGAAAACATTACAGATTCAGCAGTACCCTTAACTGTGGACACATGGGGTACACTTTAATTTAATTTGTGCAATAAAGCCATATTGTCTGTTTTGAAGATATAGTATGACAACTGGATTAAATACTGTGGTGGTGTTAAATTCTCTTTCTTTCTTTCTTTCTTTCTTTCTTTCTTTCTTTCTTTCTTTCTCTTGTGTCTTTGAGGTCTTCTGACCCCAAAACTCATAAATGGAAACTCTTTATGGCAGATCCATAACTAACACTAATTTGGCTAGATCAATTTAATCATTGTCATCATATTTTGAACAAGCTGCTTTAACCCTTTGTGGAAGAATGATGAAATTTGGTATTTGTGTTCCTCACACATACTCCTGTGAAGTAGAAATCCATTGCTGGACTCTTTTGTGTTTGTACTCACCCTTGTGTGCTATAAATTGTGAAAATATATGAAAATATTCTATATGAGATATGGCATTTCATGCGTAAGAATTTTTAGAGGTGCTGAAAATTTTGGCCAGTGTATTGGAGAAACAATGTATTGATTTTTATTTCATAATATGATTTGTGATTTGTAATGGAATAATTTTTCATTCATTTTTGCTCATCTCTGGCAGTGAAAATATTTTTTTCAGATTTGTAGAGGGTGAATATAAAATTTTCAGGTATTTATTTAGACTCTAAGCATAGTACTAGATCTAGTTGAAGAAGATAAAGATAAATATATTGAAAACAAGGAAAGATTTGGGATGGGGAGTCATAAGACTAAAGATACATGACAATAAACTACACACTTAACATATTTCACTAACGGGTAGTTATTCAATTTCTGTGTCACTTCCCATTTGGAACAATACCTAACAATGGTGCATTAACAAAATAGCAACTATCAATATAATTTCATTATAAATTAGCACACAATCTAAAACATTTTGTTCTTTGCTCACAATAAATTTAAAATGCTGTAGAAGCAAAAAATAAATAAATTATACAGTCAACTACATCCAACTGCATAAAAAATATACTTCAATAATCTCTTTGAAAAATCAACAACAAAAATTACTGCATAATTACTCAAGTTAATTGATTTTGTATACTTACTCTTCTTTGTCTATGGACTCCCAACCTTCAGCATTTTCATAACTCTCAGCTGGAAAACAAATATGAACTTTTCAGAAAACTAGACAAATGTCTGATTTACTCAATACTTTAGTATTGAGTAAAGCATCTTAAAGCAGATATTTGGTCTGATTTTGGCAAGAATTATTTTCACATGTTCTTTGATGAACATTGATGTTGGCTAAGATGTTATGCTTATCAAAACAAGTGCTTGTTAAATAATAAATTCATGAGCAAACTTTCTAATGAAATGGATATCTGTGCTGCGCTTGAGTAAAAGGAAATATTTGTGAATTCTTCTGTGCTCACCTGTTGAATTTGGCAATCTTCCAGTCTTACAGGGGCTGGTGTTTCTAATTGGTAGATAGCCTCCTCTAAGAGAGATCACACAGGCCAGTGATGGCTGAGAAGACCATTTTTCTGTTTTTTGTTTGCTTGTGGGGTGCAAAGGAGGCCGAGGAAGAGGTCGAGGGGGGACAGCTGGTGTGGTAAGTATATTGTCTTTTGATGGCAAAAGATCTAAGTATATATTGGCATCACTGTGCTGAAGCTGCCCATATTGTTTGATATTTTGATACTTGGAGGACTGATAAGTCCTTGGAGGTAGAGGGGGTTTTGAGTGGTTTTGAATTGGCTCATCAGCATATACAAATCTCTTTGATGCTAATTTGTGTGGGCTGTGGTGATATAGAAAGCTTTGGCAATTTATGCATGGCGGTAATGCTTGGGGGTTTGAATGGTGAGAGGTTCTTTTCTCCAGCTTTCCAACTTCATTACTGGATAGGTGTAAAACACCCTCCTTTTTTTGAAGTTCAGTTCTCTGTCTTCCACTGTTTTGATGTCTATTACTCTTTTCACTCACTGTATCCAGGTAATTATACTCTTCCTGTAGAGGTACCCAGACCAGTTTCATACCAGGCCTTTGAAGGTGGCAAACGCAATGGCAGTGTTTCTCATCTGACATGGTAGGTGGTGCTGTTGAGTTATTCACTTCACTGCCATCAGGAGCTAAGGGAAAGAATAGTGGGGTGCTTTATTAATCAATGTCACAGGTCCAAACAAAACCTGCACTTTTATTTTTTTCCACATTTTCTACTTGTATCTTTATGCTAGTAAAATAGTAATAGTAAAATGTAATAAACAGAACTAAGAACTATACTGATTTTTATTAAGAATATGATCAAGTTAACAAAAATAATAATTGATCATGAAAGGGGACAGTAGATTTGTGACATTTGGGAATAATTGGTCAAATTTAACCAAAATGTATCTTGCATTTGAAAGATTCCATGCTCCTACCAGCCAGTATTGCACTGAACAAAACATATTTATCATCTTTGCAAATTAAGCTGGATTCTTCCTGTTATTATTATTATTATTATTATTATTTAAAATATGATATTATTTAAAATACAAATTTTCATTATAAACGAATTTAAAACATCTGCCAAATCTTTAGAAATGTAGTCTTTTTTTATTTATTTTGGTTTAATATGTTTCAAAATACTAAAATGAATCTTAAATGAATAATGATTACTCTAAACCTACAGCATGTATTGTAAATTAATAACAGCTCTTTCTTTTTTTTTGGGGGGGGGGGGGGGGGGGGGGGGGGGGTTGGTTGGTCGCAATAGCTGTATTGTGCTATATAGAATATATAATAGAATATATAGCACAATTGCTATATAGCACAATAGCACAACAGCTCCATTTCATATTTTTAGGCATATACACTATAAAGCATAATCTTGTTTGATACAGATTTCAGAAATTTCACTATACCTGAACGACCTGCATCCACTGCCAGTTGATGATTTATTTCATCTGCCATCAGTTTTTCCTCTAATTCTCTATGTTCACTTTTCTTAAACGAGGATATTTCCAATGCCTTGTCATCTGTTGAGGTAGGACATGGCAATCTAGCTTCAACCCCCAAACGATTTTCGTCTTGGCTTATATCTTTAGAGTATCTTCTGTCTTTCCTCGTGTAGTTTAATGCCATTTGATTGTCCATTCCTGGTTCAAAGTTATGCAAAGACTGAGCCACTCTGCTAGAAGAAGCAAATAGGCTTGTCTTGTGTAAAGTTTTAAGGTTTGGTTTTGGTGGAAGGATGGGTTTCTGTGGAATTGTAGGTTTTCCATTGGATATTTTATGGATTGACTTATCCATCATTTGATGATCTAAAAAAAATTTTTGTCCAAATTAGCAAGATTCACACATGCAGAAACACACATATACACTCATTTTAAAATGCCTAATGCAACAACTATTGAAACAGAATGAAAACAAAAGACAAAAAGAAGTTAATTTACCTTTCACTGAGCATTCAGGGTTGACAAACAGTTTGAAATCCTAAGCTGTGACCAAACCTGTTCTGAATGCTGTTAATAAATGTCACTTTTGGTGGTTACTTCTCTTTTCAGATTTTGTCCTCTGGTCTTTCTCATGGTTAAGACGGAAGTAGGTCACCATACCAAATGGACTGTTGTTCATTACATATAGTGATATACTATATGCGGGGCATAGGTTATATTCTATTCTACCGAATCATGGACTGATTTATATATTATGTATATAATTGTTTAGATTTGTAAAGGTAGTTCCTATTTTTTGCTTACGTAAAGTAACCACAAAAAGTATTTGCTTCAGCTTTTAACAACTGAAAACTACCAGTTCAACATTTTAGTAAACCAGCTCATCCCAGACTGACCATAAAGACCAAAAAGAGAAGATTCTATTTTCCTACATAAAAATATTTTATTGTTATTGGCAAGATTATAAGGAGATTTCTAACAACCAAATGTATCATAAACTCCAAAAATGCCATGTGTTTACATAAAGTGAACAGATGACCTTTTTAAATATCTTGAAAAATATATTTTAACTATACAAGTAAACAAGGATCTCACTTCCTCTATGACATCTAAGCTGATGTGTTACTTTTTCAGTTCCTTTATTTTAAATTTACTTGGTTTAATTCCTGTTTATATAGCTAACATCCTCCATGACCAAAATTTATCTCATGTAACTTTTGATATATAAACACATATAACAGTATCAGTAATGTTGCCTTACATACTATATAAAAATATATATTTTTACAGAATGTCATGTGTGATTTTCTTACTGCTTAGTAATAGATTTAAGAAGCTCAAGTCTTTCAGAACATACATATAGATAATTATTCTCTGTTACACATACTTTACATATAATATGTACATATAATATGTACTTCATTGCTTTGTTGTTCATCATGAATTATTTCCTGTGCACACATCAGTTTCTTGTACGCTTTGTGTTTTTCTCCTTTCTTCTTTACAGTAGCACACATCCCCCTCCTTTCGCTTCCACAAAGTTGGGATCTAGATCATTCGGTAGTTTTCCATTTTGTCCCCAGATGTTAAGTTCTCCGAACACACCTGTCTCAATCATCTCCTCCTGCCATGGAATTGGTACATTCCCAGTTGCAAACTCACTGTAGAATTCGTCATCTTTGTTGTCAATGACTACACCTTTCACAGTGCTGAATGCACCCACATCATCAATGTCCTTGGCATATACCATTTTAGGATCAGGGACAAAAGGAGGAGGAAGCATACCTATGTGGAAAATGAGAAGAAAATAATTTTAAAGATGCCAAGAATTTCTTCAAACTGTAAAATTGTTTTATTTCAAGTGTTTGAAATGATATTATGAATTACTCACCCTCATGTCGTTCCGAACCCCCGAGACATTCGTTCAAGTCCAGAAAGGTACTAAAAACATCCTCAAAACAGTCTATGTGTCTTCAGTGCTCACAATCAGAATAGTTTTAAAAAGTATACTTTTAGTATACACAAAAGTATACGTGTATCTTGATAATATGTCATATGCTTTGAGGCTGTTTTTGGTACCTTTCTGGACTGAAACATTGCTCTCTATAGAGGATGAGGGAGCTCTCAGAATTCTTAAGATGAAGGAATGTCCCAGGGATTTGAAATGACACAAGGTTGAGTAATTTTACAATTTTGGGTGAATTAACCCTTTAATGTTTAAGAAAGGGTGCAGTGGTACAGTAATGGTATCAGATGGTAATTTAATCTAAACACCATGGTAATTTTTGATATTTGAACTTTCATGGGTTTTTACATTTAAAGCACTTTAAAGAATAATGTCAAATCTTATAAATTACATGGTACTTATTCCTAAGTGGTTTGTAATGCATGTTCTTCCCTCACTATAACTCTGATGGGCCATACCAGCTTCTAATCTCCCCCAGTTGAGTTCTTTGAAGAAAGACTGATTCTTCAGCTCAGCACACTCATTGTCTTTGAAGCCAAGTCTCTTCTCTGGATCTTTCTCCATGAGTCCTTCACAGAGGTCTTTGAGCTCCTGACCGAAAGTTGGGGGGTATGAGACAGGGTCATTCAGAATGCGGCGAGTCACTTCATTGTTGTCCACCTTTGATAAAGCAAACAAGCAGAGGTAAAGATGAGTAAGTTTGCCTTAAATTGCTCTTATTTACAATTATTTACCTTTGTCAATACAAATCTCTATCAGTGTAAAGGCCCCTTAACTGAAAGCTAAAGTATTTGCCTTAATATGCAAACCTGCTCTCCGCGACACCTGAACGGTCCCTTGGCAGCAACCATCTCATACAGTGTGACCCCAAGTGTGAAGTAGTCTACAGTGTAGTCGTAATCTTTCTTCTGTAGCAGTTCTGGAGCCATGAAACCTAATGAGACATACAGCATTTTCAGCTTATTTTTAGGCAAGTCAAACTTTGCTTATCACTTTACACAATACAGACTATATTAAAACAGCTTTAAATAAACAGTCAAAATAGTAGAATCAATTATTAGTGTCTGTGAAAATTCTAAGTAAAGAGCATTTTGCAATACAGGCATTACAATAACAAATAAATGATGAAAACATTTTGTTTTGTTTTTTCACTTGATTATTTTTCAAGAACATGAATCATTAGTGGTTTGTATGAAAAGTCTTTTAATTAACAGCTTAAATGAAACAGGTGATTTCATTCCAATATAAATGATTTATTACATTTATGGGGTGAAATTCAGTCGAAATACTATAAGCATAATAACAAGATCATTTGCACAAGGTACAGAAAGTGGGGAAAGAGATTTCTCTCTAGTAATATGCAGGTTCTTAGACCTAAACAATTATTAATTGCATCATTGCAGTAAGTTTCCTATGTTACAAGTCAGGTTGTTTGAGTTTTGTTTGGGGTTTTTGCTGTTCTTTTTCTTTTATCGTATAGGCTACCAGCTCAGGAACCACCTATTCTTAATTGGATGATTGGGTATTTTGAAGTCTGCCCTTGCATAAACCCAGGTAGCTTTTTGTTGGGATAGCTCCATTTATTATTTAGGGACCGAGCACCGGTGGTGCATAGACCCTATAGGAATTGCTCCATTTATCAATATTATTATTATTATTATTATTATTATTATTATTATTATTATTATTA
>CAIGQV010018170.1:15609695-15631772 GCA_903798115.1 Danio jaintianensis | reverse complement strand
TATATATATAATTACTTGTTGATTTAGTGTCCATTGTATTCAACATGCATTTTTTTCAAATGTAAATAAAAACCCTGACAATTTTCTTTTAAAATGTAACACAATAGTTACTTTTCCTGGTAATTTGTTACTTTTATAATGATTGATTCAGTTATTAACTCACTACTATTTGTGAGAGGTAATTAATAACAATAAATAATTACATTTTTGATAACACAACAGTGCATGACTGTACATAAAAACAATACATGAATAATGATGTACTAATATGCAAACTAAACATTACATTATTATTATCCAATGATGAGTTAAGGCATGAACTAATCAAGAACTAATTTTAACTACAGCATGAGTCATATAAGTTCATGTGTGAATAATGGCTACTTAATTACAGTACTTGACACAATGTTTGTTAATTAATGTATTAAATAAAACTTCAGTTTTAGCTAAACCAGGGCTTGCAAAATTTGCTAGCCCGACATCCCAGGACTATTGTGTTTCCAGTCAGGCTACCAAAATCTATAACCACCCAACCAGTCGGGCTATCTTAGTGTGAGGAAAAATATATTTCAATGCCTTTACATTCTTCTCTGCACACTATAACAGTAATACAAGACTGAGCAAAGGTTGAGTGAGAATGTGGTGCTTATATAGTGTGTGTAATCAGTGTGAATGATCTACAGCTATGTGTTTGTGTATGTGCGTGTGTGTCCAGGGGGCTGTTCCATAAACCAAGCTTAGAGTAAAAGCCAGGCTTATTTTGGTAAGTTAGGTTTAATAATGGCGGATTCGGTTTCATAAATCAAATTTACGATAGTTCAAACTCAGTTACTCTGGCAATTTATGCTGGGAAACTAGCAGGTTAACTCTCAGGCTAAGTCTTAAATTCAAGCTTAATCAAAATAATGTTAACATTTACCGGCCGTAATCCCATAGGGCGCCAAACACAAGTGTCAAACGGAAAGCAGGAATTTGCAGCGGTTTCAGGAGCAAATAAAAAATCCCACGCTTGTGCGATCATGTCTCTTTGTTACCATTATTTTAAACTTAATATGCTTATGTTAAGCACATTTTGTATGTTACAGTTTGTCAGCAACGCATTAAAACCTTTTCTTGCAAGCAACAATTAGCAGTAAGCACGTATTCTCTCTCTCTCTCTCTCTCTCTCTCTCTCGCACGGGCGCAAGCACAATTTCAATATAGTGTGACAAATATTTAATTTAACATTAATAAGCCTAAACAATGGCCTATGTTTTGAAATATATTAGCCTATTGAGATGATCTGCAATTTCCTGTCAGCCTTCTCTCTTGCTTTGTTGCAAGCCGTAGTTTTTGATTATTATGTTTAAATTATTATATCTTTGAACTCTAAAAACTCTAAAAACGCTCACTCGCTGTGAACAAAGTTTCATTTCAGAGCTCTTTCAATTCTCATAGTCAGCAAATTCTATGTTATCAGTCGATTGAATGGGCGTTATCATTGGTTTATCAGCTGATAGATATGGGCCAGAAGGGGCCTTCTGCGCCTACTGGTGGGCTCAGAAGGCTGTTATCAACCATTCACATGGTTAATCAGCTATATGAGATATCAAATATCTGCTCTTCTCGCATAAATCCAGCAGAGGCCGCTCCGATTGACCTGCCCTTCTCCTTCCCTAAACTCAACCGTCAATTTTTTTCAAAAGCACCGATTAACCTGCCCTTCTCCTTCCCTAAACTCAACCTTCAATTTTTTTCAAAAGCACCGATTAACCCGCCCTTCTCTTTCCCTAAACCCAACTGTCAGCTATTTTTCAAAAGCACTGATTAACCCGCCCTCCTCAAACCCCATAATCGCTGTCAACTCACAAGTCTGCCGACGTACACGGTGAGCCACTGGAGAAACTGATAACAGCTGAAAATCCATTCATATGGAGGTAAGCATGTGTACCGCCACGCAGCGTTCGTTTTAAAGACAAAATGCAGAATAAGCCTATGCTGATTATTTATATTATTTATTGAATTATATTATTTCCCATTGTATTTTATTAACGTGTACCCCTACCCCAACCCTAAACCCAACCGTCACAGTAATGTAAAAACAGATCTGGATCTGAACTTTTCTCTATTAGTATAGCTGATAAATTATGTGGATGGTTGATAACAGCCTTCTGAGCCTACCAGTTGGCGCAGTAGGCCCCTACTGGCCCATATCTATCAGCTGATAAACCACTGATAATGCCCATTCAATCGACTGATAACATTCGAAGCGATTGTCGTAGTTGCCATGGTAGCACACAGCATAATCGATGCATCTATGCTCAACCTTTAAGGTTTCACGTCAGTAACGTGCACGAGCAGTTATCTAGATTATTTAAACTGAAGTCAGATTAGTTAGATCAAATGATCTTCAATTTACTGTTATGGAGCCAATTTAAGTGTGGAGGTCTAGTTCGGCTCATTGAAGTCAGGTTTTTGACTTTAATCCCCGCTTTTCTAAATGACTTTTATGAAACAGCCCCCAGATTGACATAAACTGTAACAGATAATCAGAGTCTGAATGAGTGCAAAGCATGATGGTAGGTGTAGTCAGGGTGAATGGCTGGTGGAGTGTACATATAGCTGGGGTGCCCTCTAGTGAGTCTGATGGGTACTCCAACTAATGAACAGTTTCACTGTATTTTGTCCATCATTTATATATGATGTTACTTATATGATATTATATGATGTTACTTATATAATGTTACATTTATATATGAATATTACTTAATGTGAATTATTTAATTCCTAAGAATTTTAATTATTCTTTAAGATATTCTTTTTCTACCAGTATCTAAGTTTTTGACACATCTGTACTTTTGAAGAATAATACACTTTTTCTACATTGTTTTTTTACAAATGCTTTTAAATGAATTTGATCGCTTATTTACTTATTTTCTTTTCTAACGTCAAGTCAACTTCTGGTTAATCTATTAACCAATGTGCTATCTGTGGTGTAATTTACATTCTGCTTTAAAGTGTCATGAACCCCCTTTTAGTAGGGTATTTCACAGATTTGGAAAAAGCTAGCAAAGGGGATGTTTTCAGTTCTGTTGAGGTGGGAGTATCAAAAATGTAGTAAAAGGAAAGGAATTGCATAAAAATGGAAGTTTCATTACACGCATAAAGACAGCTAATTTGCACACATGCAGTGCAAACACACACACACACACACACACACACACGCACGCACGCACACGCACACACACACACACACACTGTGAGAGCAATGGAGTTCTCCCTCCCAGAATCCCATGGATCACACAATGATCATACGCATGACAGTGCAGATCCTCTGCTGTATATTATAATAATAAACGCATTAACCAAACCAAATAACTGTGTCAAAATGTGGTACAACACCCTCAGAGCTCTGTCACCCAGAAGGAACTCGAACTGGAGCCACTGTTCCTCCACATCAAGAGAAGCCAGTTGAAGTGGCTTTTCTTTTCTAGATTGCTTTTGTCTGATTTTGTCTGAAATGCATATTGTGGCCCCTGGTGGATTTATGCGAGAAGAGGATGTGCGAATGGCACGCACAAGAGAAATTTGAGATCAAGACCTTCTGGCCTTTTGAGTTGAGCTTAGAGAAATCAGGTTGTGATGCAAACAGACACTACACCTTTCGAATATCAAAGTTGCTGATCAGATTATCTTCACAGATTATGCCGGATTAGGAGGAAAACTGCTACAATTCATATTGGTATAGATCAGGGGTTCTCAAACTCGATCCTGGAGGTCCAGTGTCCTGCAGATTTTAGCTCCAACTTGCCTCAACACACCTGCAAGGATGTTTCTAGAAAGCCTAGTAAAGCCGCGGTCACACTGAACTTTTCTCCCCATAGACTTATATTCATATGTTCGCGAATGCGTCAGACCGGAAACGCAAGCTCGTGCGACAAGTTTTGCAGTTCGCTGCGGTGCAAAGTTCAAGCTTGGTGAACTCTGACCTGCGAAATCGCATCACTTGACTGCGTAAAATCAATCGAAGATCAAAACATGACCTCTCTGGACAGAAATTTCAAATATGGACCAATCGCTTGCTTTTTAAAAGTTTAATCATCTTGTTTAATATCGCCCCTTTTCTCAGCACCGTACGACAGAATTTCGCATGCTCAAACTCTAGCCCAGGTGTGTCTGATTGGGGTTGGAGCTAAAATCTGTAGGACGCCGGCCCTCCAGGACCGAGATTGAGAACCCCTGGCATAGATCATGAATTCTGTACAACAACACATCACACACAATTCACTGCCATTTGTATTGTGACTAGTATTTTTTATTGCTAAATCTATTACAATATATTTGAAATATATACAGGTGCTGGTCATATAATTAGAATATCTTCAAAAAGTTGATTTATTTCACTAATTCCATTCAAGAAGTGAAACTTTAATAATGTATACATTAATTCCACACAGACTGATATATTTCAAGTGTTTATTTCTTTTAATTTAGATGATTTTGATGACAACTAATGTAAAACCCCAAATTCAGTATCTCAGATAATTTGAATATTACTTAAGACCATGAACATGAAAAGTATGAGCTTGCACAGCACTCAATACTTAGTTAGGGCTCTTTTGCCTGAATTACTGCAGCAATGTGGTGGGGCATGCAGTAGATTAGTGAAATAAATAAACTTATAAGATATTCTAATTATATGGCCAGCATGTTGCATTATGTTGTAAAGTAGTATGATATTATCAGATTTTTGTAGCAATGTTTTATAGCATGGATTTTAAAGTCTTATTTTGTAATGTAAGAAAAGTGCAGCCATTTCATCCACTTCCAGTTACAGAAATGTATGCTGATCAATACTTGTATTTCTTACAATATTATTTTATTGCATGTTCCATATCAATCGACAACGTGTGCAGTTTTAGTAGTTGTTGTAATAATAATAATAATAATAATAATAATAAGTTATTATTGGACATATTTTATTCAGAAATTGAATTTTTATGTGAAGTTGTTTCAATTTAGCACATGTAAGTAAATTTAATACACTAAAAGTTGTGAGGTACAATAATTTAATAAAAATTAAAATATGCCTTGCACAAAATTTGTTTTTTAAAATAAGATTAGTTAGTAAAGTTAACTAATCATTAATAAATTTGACATAGGCCTATACTGACAATTAGTCTGGCTGTAGAGCACCTGGCATATTTATTTATTTTTATGTATTTATTTTCACAAAGCCTTAGCTAAATTAAGCAGCTTGTCTAGAAATTTGAGAAACACATTACTGGTGGGCATCTTGAGACAACTCAATATCACTGATCTATATTAAAGGTACCCTATAAAGAAAATCTGGGTATACCTAGCCATAGTCAAATAATAAGAGTTCAAATGGCCATACCATGAGCCTCAAACACCATTGTTTTTTTGTTTTCATGTAAAGCCTGCAAGTGTAAAACCCAGATGAAAAATCAGAACACAATACAAACTGTTTGGTGGCCACGGCCTCAATATTTGAATGTACTTTTGGTCATGTTCTACATCATTCAAACGTGACAAGCAGCTGTGCCATCAGGAGATCAGCAGCCATAACACCCCATATGTTGCTCTGGGATCATTAATGTGCACACCCCAGACTGCGTTTGATAAGCCACAAGGCTTCCTAGTCAGACAACAATGACCATTTTACTCCCTTAGTTATCTAAGTATATATTAACTTACCAAATATGTGGGACTCTTATTTTGAAAATGGGAGATGCAGATTGTTTTTTATACATTGCTATTCAACAACTCCATGAGCCATCTGTTCATATGCTGGTTATAATGCTAAAGCTCCACCCTGAAGAGGCATAAGGTATGTTTAATTGTATATTTTGTTAATTTATTGTGTTTATTATTAAATTTGCTGCATATGTTTCAACAAACACTGAGTATAAGTGTGTACTTAGTATAAAATAAGTAGAGAGAGAGAGAGAGAGAGAGAGAGAGAGAGAGAGAGAGAGAGAGAGAGAGAGAGAGAGAGAGAGAGAGAGAGAGAGAGAGAGCAGGCTGCAAGGCTGGATTAATATAAATGATCATTCCAAAAATGGTCAATGCTGAGCTTCTGATTATAGGAATATTTTATGGGAAATAAATAAGCATATAAAACCATTTCTGGAGATTTTTGTAACTTACCCAAGCCACATACCTACTATGTAGATATCAGAGAATAATTTAACTTATTTAATCAATGCAGTATATGGGAACTTTAAGATGTTTTATTTTCAGTAAAGTTATTTCCATAAACCAGGGGAGTATGTAATATTATGTGAAAAAAGATAATATTGGCCACTCAATCAAATGAGTAAAAACAACTACAAGCCACTTACATAATTATATATTTTAAAATGTCAATGAACAAGTATAAGCCAAATATTTCACAAGACTTAAATAAGACAAGACTTTTCAGTCAGTGTAAGTCAAGTATACGTAAGTGCAATATTGAGTATATTTCAAAGAAGTACCTAAAGTATATTTCAGAGAAGTACCTAAAAAATAGACAAAGTATATATATTCATTCATTCATTTTCTTTTCGGCTTAGTCCATTTATTAATCTGGGGTCGCAACAGCAGAATGAACTGCCAACTTATCCAGCATATGTTTTACGCAGCGGATGCCATTACAGCTGAAACCCATCCCTGGGAAACACCCATACACTCCAACTCACACACATACACTACGGACAATTTAGCTTACCCAATTCACCTAAACAGCATGTCTTTGGACTTGTGGGGGGGACCAACTGACCCAGGCGATTTTCGAACCAGCGACCTTCTTGCTGTGAGGCGACAGCACTACCCACTGCGCCACCACGCAGACCAAGTATATATATATAAAAATAAAAATATGCTGATTGTGAAGTCAATCTTGTGAAAAGTCAATCACAGTATCTTTACATTTTGAGGGATGTGATTGGCTGTTTTGCTACTGATGTCCTGCCTTCAATGCCAGAGTTAACAGATAAATTAGATGATAAGGATCATGGTACCAACAAAGGCTGATTGGTTTAGTTTTGTCAACAAGAAATCGATCCTGTAATCCTGAATTTGTTCAGTCACCACCATGGTACAAGACCCTGTTGTACCGCAATGTATTTTTAAGACTTTTTTTTTTAGGCAAGAATGTAATTTAGACCTTATATATGTATAAAGATAGTGTCTATCTCAAAATTTATTTTGATGATTTTGGAGAAGGGACTTCCAGTGCATAATCCCTGATGAGACCACCCTTCTGACAGGCACTTATTCTGAAATCTCCTGTCTCTATAGTGGTTAAACTGACAGTTCACCCCCCAAAAATAATAATTCTGCCATATATACATATATACGAAAATATATATATAAAAAAATATATATATAATATATATATAAAAAAATATATAACAAAAAAAGTATTGTACACATAAAGAAAGGGAGGTGTAGAAAGGCAGTGAAATCCCAGACCGCAGCTGAAATCTCTCAGTAGTTATTCAGTAACCCTCTGCCCTTTGTCATTTTAAATAATATTTGCTGCTTCAGTAAAACATTTACATTACCAGGATGTCACACAAAATCACTGGAATCACACATGAGCAAATGGGCAAATTCACACATGAGCAATGGACGTGACTTCATTCTCCATATTAGAGGTCTTTAAGAGAATCTTTAAGCTACCATCACCATACATTTCAGTAGTTCAGTACTTTCTCCTTGTGTCATTCCATTGTTATTACACATAACAATTTTTTTTTTACGTTTGAGTTTTATTGTTTGGGTTTTTACCAAAACCTGGTTCAATTCCATGTCAACTCCTTTACAAATATTATTCACAGGAAAAAACATTACGTGTTTGAATAATCTAATGGCAATATTTATATGTACATACTCAACAAAATTATGACCGCAATACTTGTTTTTCTTCCATTTTTCATGAGCTGAATTCAAAGATCTAAAACTCTTTAATGTACAAAAAGGCTTATTTCTCTCAAATATTTTTCACACATTTGTCTAAATCTTTGTTAGTGAGCACTTCTCCTTTGCAAAGGTAATCAATTGGCATGCTGTCTGCAGGAAGGTCCTACAGAGCTGTTGCCCATGAATTCTCCGCAGACCAAGTGTAACCACACCAGAACAGGATCTCCACATTCAGCATCTTCACCTACAAGATTGTCTGAGACCAGCCACCTGAACAGCTGCTGCAATAATCATTTTGTGTAACCACAGAATTTCTGCACAAACATCTCAGGGACCTGACTGCAGTTTGTAGTCATTTGTGTGGGCAACTATTCACATTCAATTCAACTTTGGAGAGGTGTTGTCTTTATGGATGACTCCAAACAGCATGTATGATGTGTTGGTGAGGGGTTTGCTGATGTCAATGTTGTGAATCGGGTGGGCCATGGTGTCGGTGGTATTACGGGATGGGTAGGCATGTGTTATGGACAATGTACACAGCTGCATGTTATTAATAGCATTTTGAATGCATTCATCCACAAACATCACCACATGTTGATAATGCATGATCCCATGTTGCAAGGATCTGTATTCCTGAAAGCTGAAAACATCCCAGTTATTGCATGGCCTGCATTCTCACTGGACTGTCACGTTACCGGGAGGTATTTCAGACGGGACAAGAGATAGGATCCATGTGCAATTTAATAATGAGATCTCTAGCAAAAACAGGACATCCAGGAACAACAAAGTAACAAAATAACAAAACAACAAACTATGATTGGAACTGTGATATAACATAAGCAAAAACAACAAGACCAAACAATACCATACAAAAAATAACAACGACTGAGAATAACAAACGACTGAGCCAAGACAAGACGGGTCCAGGGTGTATAAATAGTCCAAACAATGAGTAGTGATCGGATGCAGCTGTGTGTGTAATGAGTGGAAGTGGAAACCGGGTGTGTGTGGCGGAATGATGGGAATTGTAGTTTGTGATGATTTGTAGTTCATGATGAAATGTAGTTCACCAGCGATCTCTTAAGTCCTTGATCGCTGGTGAACATGACACTGGACATGTCACCCATTGAGCATGTTTGGTATGCTCTGGATTGGCATATATGATAGATAGAGTGTTTAAGCAAGTTTTATAATGCATATAATGCATGTGTTTATATGTATGTATTGTAAGGATGGCTAAAACTCTCCACAATATCAGACCCCAAGAACTGCTATGGAATTCCATGAGGCAAGACTACGAGAATTGTTATGCAATAAAACAATAAACTTTCTAATCTGATCAAATCAGTTTGGAAACCAGTTGTTCAACTGTCTCGATAATGCCACCTGAGCCCCCTTCTCTGCCCTCGACTTTATCTTTTCCACCAGAGAAGCTCAATCACGTTCCACACAGAATGTCCAAGTTTTCAATATGGTGTATCTTGTGGATCTATATTCATGTTTGGTATCATTTTAAATGTCTCTGTGCGATTGCAATTTCACTCGTATCAGTTGATCTGGGTTTGGGCTTTGATAAGATCTTTGCCAGATGCTCCACTCCAGGGAAAATGGTCTTCATATTAACTCATGACCAGACAAAGGTCTTTGTGAAGCTTTCATTGTCTTGATATTGTGATCATTTGTTGTAATTTGAATATTTAGTGGAAATATGCAAAAGTGTCTGTGGGATCCTGTAGCCAGGATACCCTGATGTAGCATGTGAGTCTCTGAGGTCTGCATCAAGACTTATGCTGCAATGTACATCTACACGGTCAGGTATCCATCTTTAACTCTTAGATTTATCTTTGAGTAATTGATGTTGTACATTTCTGAATTATTTTATGTTCTACTGAAATCATTCATATCTAGTAGATTGTTTATACTGATGTTTCTGCAACCTATGACAAGAATTGCTCATACATTCAGGCTCAATGGATGGAGCATAGGCACAGCATATGAGACCTGTTGATTTCTGACAATCACTGACTTAGTATGGTATAATACAGTGGCTAAATCAATAATTCTTTATGTATGAGCAAGCATGGGGCAGCCTAATATTACTTTAAAAAAAATTGTTTACAGTTATATCCTCTTGTCATGTTCATCAGCAATCAAGGACTTCAGAGATCGCTGGTGAACTACAATTCTTCATGAACTACAAATCTTCACAAACTACAATTCCCATCATTCCGCCACACACACCCGGTTTCCACTTCCACTCATCACACACACAGCTGCATCCGATCACTACTCATTGTTTGGACTATTTATACACCCTGCACCCGTCTAGTCTTTGCTCAGTCGTTTGTTATTCTCAGTCGTTGTTGTATGGTATTGTATAGTTTGTTATTTGCTCATGTTTTGTCTTAGTTCAAGTTTTGTTACTTTGTTTGCACGATGTCCTGTTTTTGTATGACAACTCACCAATAAATGCACATGGATCCTACTCATCTTGTCCAGTCTGCAATACCTCCCAGTAACGTGACACCTCTATCTAAGAACCAGAACTGGCGAGGTTGTGTCCATGAGCAGATGTAACTGGCCAGCATACTGACTCTAAACGAGTTCGGGTAAACGATGAACAATTAAATGAAAAGATGAGATGTTTAAAATATAGTCAAATATCTAAATTCATTTCTCAATTATGAATGTGATCAGTTCCTTATCAGTAACACATTTGAAATTTAATGATCACTTGAAATTGGAGTCAAATTAAATTTGACAAACAAAATATTTCTTTTTAGATGTGCTAGAAAAGGCTTACATGCATTTAACCTTCACCCATGCTGCTAGTTTTGTCATTGGGCTAATAGATGGACCCTTATATATGTACAGATGTGGCTACCAAGAATGTATGAGTGAAGGAAAGGGACCACGCATGACACCGGTGTATTTCACACATGCACACAGAATGCTCTAACACAGGGGTGTCAAACTCAGGAGGGCCGCAGCTCTGCACAGTTTAGTTCCAACTCTAATTAAACACACCTGATCATACTAATTGAGTCCTTCAGGCTTGTTTGAAACCTACAGGCAAGTGTTTTGAAGCAGGGTTGGATCTAAACTGTGTAGGAACTGAGTTTGACATCACTGCAAACATAAAGACATGACCAGCAGGGGGCAGTTATTTAACTGAACTGATATACTGAACTGATGTGGCAGCACACCATGGAGAGCAGTACTGCAGTTTATAGTACTAAGGAAATTAAATAGGCCAATCATGATTGTCTCATTAATAGCATTATGATGTTTTTTATGATGGTTTGTTCACTGAAAAGAACATTTTTAAATATGTTATAAATCAACTAAAATCACGATCTAAAAAAGTAGCTCTGGGTACAACTTGGATGTTAGGCTACTACTAGCGGTTTGAACACTTCATAAGAAGCATAAAAATAAATACCTCAAGAACCTCACTAAAATTATAGCAAAGAATTTTCCTGCAGGATTGCTTGCAAATTAACTTCAGCAACTTTATTTTTCATAATTTCGTTTTTTCACTTTTTTGCTTTTTTAAAACGTTATAACGGTATTGAACTTATTTCAGCCTAAATTGCAGTACACTTATTTTTTTTTTATAAAAAAAACAAGTTACCCTGTAGCACTATTTTGTCCAGACAAAGTCAATATCAAAGCTTACTTGTAAAATGCAAATAGTGTTTATATTCAAGACAAATTTACATCAGCTCAGACAATTTACAGAAACAAGTTTCCCCTCACATCAAAATCTGCTTTTGAAAATAGAAGTAAAAGTGGAAAAGTTCTTAGCTGGAAGTCATTCCTCCAGTCAGTCGATCACTACGTCATTCAGAGCACTAGCTGAATCCACAGAATTGATGATCAGTGATGAGATGAAGGTTAGAAGAAAAAAAAATATATATATATATATATACAAAATGTCCACCACAGCTTTGAATTCTTTCACCAAAATGTCCATAGTACCAAAAGTCCTTCTATACAATCAAAAAAACAAGTACTCCATTCATTCATTCATTTTCCAATGCAGCAGATGCCCGTCCAGCCCCAACTCAATACTGGGAAACACCCATACACTCTCACATGTTCTCCCACACTCATTCACACACACTCATTCACTACAGCCAATTTAGTACATCCAATTCACTTACACATGTCTTAGGACTGTGGGGAAACCAGAGCACCCAGAGGAAACCCACACAAAATTGGGGAGAATATGCAAACTCCACACAGAAATGCCAACTGGCCCAGCCGGGACTCAAACCAGCGACCTTCTTGCTGTGAGGTGACAGTGCAAACCACTGAGCCACCGTGCCGCAAGTACTTAACTACTCAAAGTAATTACAATACGATGCAGTGGGTAGCGCTGTCGCCTCACAGCATGGAGGTCGCTGGTTCGAGCCTCGGCTGGGTCAGTTGGCATTTCTGTGTGGAGTTTGCATGTTCTCCCCGTGTTCGTGTGAGTTTCCTCCGGGTGCTCCGGTTTCCCCCACAAGTCCAAACACATGCGCTATAGGTGAATTGGGTAAGCTAAATTGGGTACGCTCATTAGCTACCGAGGCATCAGCAAACAATCTTCTGTGCCATATAATTAAGCCTGCATTCACAGAGTTTCATGGCAGAAATTGTCCTTCTGTCATGACCACTCTCAGGATTTAGTACGGTAATGAATATGTATATAGCAATGTTGATGTGTTCGGTGTTGTGTTGTTGATGTGTTTGTTCAAATAACATGCACCTCTGTCTACTTACAGTGATTGGATTGAAGAGTACAAAAAGCCTGCAGGGTGGGGAGACTAGAGAGAGAGACGAGGAGAGAGAGCATGGCGATTCGACGCCTACAAGGAGACCTTGTACTTTTAAGTTGAACTGAGAAAGATTGAGAAATAAGAGATAGAAGTTTGTTTTACATGATAGAAGTTTGTTTTGCAATTTCTCATGTCTTTATGATTATTAATAAAGTTTAATTTTTAATGGCCTAGATTATATTATGACCTTATATATTAACATCCCTCTTCAGAGTAAAACTAGGAATGATATGTGTGTCATTGCTTTTACTGTATGCCAAATGATTTGTTTTCTCAGGATCTACCAAGCCAGGTCAGAGGTCAACTGGACTCTTGATGGATTGAAAACAACAGTTTCCTGAGTTATTTGCCATTTATGTGTTAATTATTTTTAAGTAAATTCCTTAGTATGCAAGATATACTTTCTGCCAGTTGTGATGTAGATTGTACCAGTTTTAAACCAGTTTTGATAAGACAGCTGAGAGTACAAGAAACAGCCTTGAGTATGAGACAAATTATACTTTGTGTGTGCGTGTTCTATTCGTTCGTTTGCTGAAAAAATCTGCAAACTATCTTCAGTAAACTTTCTTTAATTGAATCTCTGACTCCAGCTTTTTTTCATCTCAGAGACAGTCATTTTTGGGTTAAATCTGTCAGTTCCCCAACACCATCCCCGTCTCGAATCTCGACAGGAGAACACCTCACACCCTCCCATCTCACCAACATTTCCAGACTACAGGTGGAATTTTCTGATGTGTTCTCGCCTCTGCCTGGCCAAACTAATCTCATTCAACACTATATTGAGACTGAGCCATTCATAGTAGTATGCAGCTAGCCGCATAGATAGTTATAGGTAGTTCAGGCATAATTAGAGGTAATGCTAGAAATGGGAGTAATAGAGGAGTCCCACAGCATCTGGGCAAGCCCGCAGCTTGGTGTGGTTCTGTGTGAATTATCACAGGGTGAATGCTTTGTCGAAATTCGTTGCTTATCCAAAGCCCTGGGTTGATGAGCTGTTAGATTGGCTAGGCGTGGCTCACATTTATTTGACACTGGATTTAACAAAAGGCAGATCCCCTTATCACCATTATCCAATGAAAAAACAGCCTTCACCACACCATTCGGATTACAGCAATTCAATTTCAATTCAACTCATCTTTATTTCTATAGCGCTTTTACAATGTAGATTGTGTCAAAGCAGCTTAACATAGAAGATTATAGTAAATTGAAACAGTGTCAGTCCAGTTTTCATAGTTTTAGTTCAGTTCAGTGTGGTTTAATTTTCACTACTGAGAGTCCAAACACTGAAGAACAAATCCATCGATGCGATGCTCCTGAACCATGCAAGCCAGTGGCGACAGCGGCGAGGAACAAACTTCACCAATTGGCGAAAGTGAAGGAAAAAAAACCTCGAGAGAAACCAGGCTCAGTTGGGCACGACCATTTCTCCTATGGCCAAACGTCTTGTGCAGAGCTGCAGTCTAGGCGCCGGAGGCTGGAGATCGCTGGACGTCCATGCTGAGAAGCTGCAGGTGGGAGAGGTCACCGGCTGGCTAATGTATACAGCAATACATTACACTTCCGCTTGGGTTGTTCAGGGCCCCGGCTATGTTTCATCATCTTATGAACACAATCTTCTAGCCACATGCTGAATATACCGCTGCGTATCTGGATGATATCATCTTCTATAGTAATAATTGGCAGCAGCATGTGCAGCATCTTTGCGGTTCTGCAGGTGCTGAGGCAGACCAGGCTTATGGCCAACCCAAAGAAGTGTGCAATTGGGTGGGTGGAGGTATGGTATTTGGGCTTCCACTTGGGTCATGGACAGGTTCATCCCCATATTAATTAGACTGCAGCAATTGCTACTTGTTCAAAGCCCAAGACCAAAAAGGAGGCGAGACAAGTCTTGGGGCTGGCGAGATATTACAGGAAATTTATACCACATTGTTTGAACCTCACCTCACCAGCCTTGCTGACAGATCTCACTTAACAGGAAGCACCAGATCCAGTCCAGTGGTTGGAGATGAGAGGTAAGATGTAAGAAGAAGGTAAGAAAGTAGGTCAAGTTCAAATAACATGCACTTGTGTCTACTTACAGTGATTGGTATGTAGAGTACAAAAAGCATGCATATGATGAATGCAAATGCAAATGAAAGCACAAGTGAATTTCTAAAAACTGACTGTAATAATGCAGCTTGACTGAAAACGTACAAATACTTTCATAAACATTGAGTGGCCCAGCACATTACTAAGTAAAAGTTGCGTATCTTTTAGTTGTTAGTTCTGTGATGGTTTCTGATGGTTTCTCCAAAAACATGCTGCAGCATAACAGTGTAGAACGGCGCTGAGCATTTAAAATGGTGAGGAGCACCATTGGTTGTTGGTGAGAGAGTGTATGGGTGCTGGGTTGTGGTTGGAAGGGCATCCGCTGTGTAAAACATGCCAGAGAAGTTGGTGGTTCAAGCCGAAGGAAAATTAATGAATAAATGTTATTTGTTAAGTGGTATTGTTCAATGAAGAATATTTGGTAAAACAATTCAAGTAGTATTTAATATTATTATAATTTTGCGTGGTTTATTGATTTCCTATTTGGTTTACTGATTTCTAACCTCTTACTGATTTCTTATTTTTGTGCATGTTTGTCACACTTTAATGTTTCAGATAATCAAACAAATTTAAATATTAGTCAAAAATAGAGTAAACATGTCATGAAATTAAGGTTGTTGTTATTGAAGGAACATGAAACCCACTGTCTAAGCAGGGAGTTTTCACAACTCTGATTCGAAAAAGCTAGCTGCGTTATTTCTGAGAGCAGCATTTATAGCTATATATATTTTTACAGTGGTTCTGAGAGTTGTGTGGAAATGGAGGATTCTCCTCACCACAATCCCCTGAATCACACAGTTTGGTTGATTATAGTGCAGGTACACCACCTTATAAATTTGAACCTTTGTACACAAACACGAGAGTGCACGCAGGAGAAAGGGAAAACGCTCATGATGAGGTGAATATTGTTGTCTCGCAATGGTATTATTTTCCAAATGTCACTGTTAAAAAATAATTAAATAAATAATACAAAGACCATTTGTACTTGCTGGTCTGCTTTGAATCATTGTCCTGCTGCAAAATCCAAATTCACTTCAGCTTGAGGTTACTAACAGATCCTGTTAACAGATATTTTAGTACACAGCAGAATTCGTGGTTCCGTTTACCAAGTCTTTTAAGTCTTAAAGCAGCAAAACAGCCCCAGACCATCACACTACCACCACCATTTTACTATTGGTAAATTGTTGGCACTTTTTTCTGAAATGCAGTGTTACACACATAAAGAGATGCAAACCTTCTAAAAAGTTCAACTTTTGTCTCATCAGTCCACAAAGTATTTTGCCGAAAGTCTTGGGGATCATCAAGATGTTTTCTGGCAAAACTGAGATGAGCCTATATATTTTTTTTGCTCAGCAGTGGTTTACATTTTGAAACTCTGCCATGTAAAACATTTTGCCCAGTTTCTTTCTTATAATGGAACACTCACCTGTGCAATAAATTAAAATACTAGTTTTAAAGTGATGTTTTGAATTAGCAACAGGTTTTACTCAGCTGTTTATGTGGTCAACTTCATGCCTACAGCAGAGCTGATCAGGGTCATTATGTGGAACAGTTTGAACAGTCCCTATCTATCTATCTATCTATCTATCTATCTATCTATCTATCTATCTATCTATCTATCTAATGTTTTTCATTTTTATTTATTTAATTATTTTGTTCTGCTGAACCATTTCTAATAATATACCCGATTAAGTATTCAGTCTACTATTAAATTGCAAAAAAACATTTTAGATAGTTAGGTTGCTTTTTCGGTCCAGATTAAGTGTGGTAGGCAGCCCAACTTTTTGCAAAGCCCAAAATTGCTAGCGGTGCTCCTGGTGCTGATATACAGGAATATCACACTGCTTCTCATGTGATATTGCTCATATATAATACCTCCAAAACAAAATAACATCTAACAAATTATAAATGATAAAAAAGGCAATGTTTGCACAGTTACACATCTCTGACAAACAATCAAGGGTGTGTATGTTGCCTTGTATATCAGTTGGTGCACCAAGCTGCAATTGCTAGACAACAAGACAACCCAAGACAGCCCTACACCAGATGCTCTGTGTTTGAAGTTTTCTGTTTGATGTAAAATAATGCCATACATACTGGTTTGATGACATTCTAAAATTAAAATCAATCAATTAATTAATAAAAACCCTGAATTCTACTTATGTTAATGACATCTTCACACAAACAAATATGCAAATATATAGATGTAATTAGCACCTGAGGTCTCCTCCATTCATGATGGTCATGACCAGGCAGAGGTCTGTTTTGGTCTGGAAAGCATAGGCCAGTGTCACAATGAAACGACTGTGGACTTTAGCCAGGATGCGCTTCTCAATAATTGCACCCTATGAGAAATCAAGAAATGGGAAAAGAAAAAGAAAAAAAAAACAGACAAGAAAACAAGGTAAATAAGAAATACTTTTAAAATGGTGGCCACATTTAGTTATGCATGTTGATAAAAAGTTCTTAAAAGTTGTTAAAATGGACAGAATTGTTTATTGGAAATTTACCATAAAGGCTGGAACACTTAATACATATAATATCTATTTTAAACATTAATCAAGTTTCATGCTTTATTTTATTATTCATCCATGTTTTTTTAATCACACTAACATGTTATTAATTAATAGTGCTAGCCAAAGAATTATTGCATCCAAAATAAAAGATTTGACAGTGTACACTGGTTACAGATTATATGATTTTAACCAAAACTATATTTAGCAATGACTATACTACGACTGGAAAGTTATTTTATTATTTGTAAATAAAATTATATATTTGGAGAAATATTTTAAGTATTTTAAATACAAAATTTAATTAAGTGTTTAATTACTACCTCTAACTACAAAATAATTAAAAGTAATTAAATACTTATTAAATCACTAATAAGACTGAAATTAATTTTCATGCAAGAAAGTGTAAACAGTTCCTATACAAGACTATAAATGTTAACAAGAGGTTAATTCCATTTACTTCACTAATACCTTTAAAGGCAAGTAGATTATGCCCATTTTACTTCCCTTATTGAACTCTAGTTCATTGTTTTTTTCCTTTCTGCTTTGGCTTTCAAATTTCCAAAGTTCCAAATGACTCCTATCATTTCTTTCTTTCTTTAACCCCTAAAAATATTTCTCTTCTTCTACCTTTTCTCTCTGTCTTATTCTCAGTTGCACCTGAGCTGCTTTTTGGTGTATCAAGCAGAGCCTGCAAGCCTCTTTGCACTGAGCCAATACACTGCAATTAGAGCTGCTTAAAACCATGTTCTCAGATTAATCTAATCTCATGCCTTTATGTGTCACTTTCCCCTTTTCCTAACTGCTATTTCACCTACTATTGTGGAACTTTGGCATTGTTCCACTTGCACAGCTTTGTGATTTGTATACTTATAGGGATTTGAGGTCTGCACATCTCTGGACAAGTCTGGACACTGGATTAATATCATATATGGTTTGCATGAGAAATAAGTTTTGTTGTGTTTTTTAATGCATGTATCTGTTGACCTCTATCTCTTACATCATATCCTTTACGTTTCTTTAACCTCTTCTTGTTCAGTTTCTTGTTTGCATACATCTTCCCTGTTGCCTTCATTTGACAAGCATGGACCTCTCCAAATCCACCTTTTCCAAGCACCCTAAAATCCATGAACCAGTCTTCAGCAACAGGCTGGCTCTCCAGCCATTTAAACTGTACATAACGTAGAAAGTACATGCTGTCCTTGAAGCCAGTGAGTGCTTTAGCTTCAAGGTGGACAAGGAGCTGCTGTTCACTCTCTTTAAACAGATCTCCTCGAATGTTCTTGAAGTCCTCTTTCACCCTGCTCACAGCTTTGTCTCCCAGGAATTCACAGAAGTTTTTGGAGGAAGACTCGTAGTATTTGTTGACCATTTTCTGTGCTTTCTGAGCCCGGTCATTTTCCTGGGCAATGATGTAATCTTCAATGTCTTTCCACAAATCTACAGGATTCTTGTATGCTGGTTCACTTTCAAGGTATTGTTGAAAGAGGCGCTTACCAATTGGTTGGCGTACGCACATACTGTCAAATGAAGTATCTACTGTAGTCTTCATTTGTTCACATTGTCTGATGTGTGGCAGGTTGAGCTTGTTACGGTATTTTTTGTCACGCATAGTTGCTGCAGCAGCACCATCTATGCTCCCACGTGCTGACACATAAGCAGAGTTGGCCACCACAGTCTCCAAACCTCCAATATCCATGTCTGAGAAACAGAAAAATAAATGTTGAAGGGATATCAGGGTTAAACATTTGTTTATACAGTATGTCCGACATGTGTCTATATAAGTATAAGTCAATAAATTATTGGTGCTAACTGTTTTTCAATATACTTAGTTTTTATCTTATTTTATTTTGAGGTACTGCCTAAGGTGGCCTAAGGCTTTAGGGATCAATCACAAACTTAAACATTTCGAGTTTATATCCAGCAACTGCCTATAGACCTGTCAATGTGATAAAGGCTTGTCACAAATGCTCATCCACTCATCTAATAATTTTCTTCTTTTGACATCTTCAGAAGGTATGCAAAGAAATTCTTCCCTTTATGTACTGTGCCAGGTTGAAAGCAACAACAACATCATTGCCATGTTGTAGATTAGCAAAAAGAACTGCAATGTATCTAACCAACAATGTAAATTTAGCTTATGTGCATATCAGAGTCTTGCTTGAAATATTTGCGAATAAAGCACTCTATCCATCCCAAGTGTTCAAGAAAATCTATACATAGATAGAATATAGACAATAAATATAAACAATAATGTTGATTATAGGCTTTCACTAATGTTTTTTAGACTTATTAAAATAACTTCAGATATTGTCTCACAGGCAGTATTGATAAATAATGTTGCCCAAAAGTTTCAACGGCCCTGATTCTTTCTCATCCAATTAATGCTCACCATTAGTGTTGTTGCCATACTTTGAAGCAGTGAATGTGACTTCAGTTTAAATTTAAGCTACATTGTTTTGCTAAAATATTATGTCAGTCTCCCTCCATTACATGGTGTGCTTTTAATGACAGTAAGTGACCTGATAAGTTAACCCTCCTGTCAAAAATTACCCATGACCATTTTAACAACAGAAAAAAATCTAAGTGATTTTATTTTTATCTTAAAGTTTGAGGACTTTTCTAAAATGACCCCAACATTAGAAAAAAATTACCATTTATATTTTCATGAAGACTGTACATATAGGGTACAGCAATTGTCTTAAAGGTCAATGTTGGCCTGTCAGCTATAAAACAATTACACAAATGTGCGCACCCCTCCATTGATATCATAAGCCTATTATAATTGTGTCATGAATTTTACAACAGAATCAACTACAGATTTAATTTGTCATTAAAATTTCATTGCATGTCAATAAATATTAATGATGTTGGTATAAAAGTCTTTGACAGAGTACTGACACTTTTAATAAGAAATTTTAATGACAAAATCTATTTGTTTCACTGAAAAAAGTTAGCAGAAAAATATTCATGACACAATTATAATGGCCTCATGACAATAATGCTTATAACAGATTTATGACTTGTATGACTTACGTAGATTTACTGACTTACTGATTTACATAGTATTGTTGTCTTGGTAATGTCAAGTTGTAATAACAAAGACATCTCAAACAATGTCATCTTTGTATTTAAAATGATATAACTGAGTGAATGGCACTTAATGGCAGTTGTCATAAGCATGCATAAAATCTCATTCATATTTAGGGCATGTGTCATGTCATTATAAAGGTGTCATGGCAGTCTTATGAACACCCATTTCAAGTGTTACCCATTTTGCTGTTGAAATTAATTTTTCAAAAGATTATTGGATACTCACATGGGGATAAATTTGAGTATGGACAGTTAGTACATCTCACTTAGTTAGAAGACTACTGAAAAAAAATGTCTGTAGTTTGTTTCTGGTCCTTTTTCTTAAAAAGTGATCCATTTAAATATAGACAATATAGCATAAAATAATAACTGATAAATTACAGACAAGCTTCACACATTATCCATGTAGTTTTAAACAATTAGAAATTGTATAGTTGAAATTACAACTTTTTATTCAATGTATAAAAAAGTAAAAAAAAATAATACACCTGTATAGGTTGAATAGTTTGCATCTGTATAATTTGTGAAATGTCTCGACAAATATTAAATAAGCTTCACTCTAGCCACAACACAACAGCATAATATATGCACAAAATCAAATATAATTTCCATCATACTATGTAAATAATTCATCTTTGATCTCCCTACCTTTGGTTTTGTAACTCTTCCCTTAGTTGAATCCTTGTGACAAATAAAACCAATTGAGGTTTAAAAGCTCTCAGAATCAAATCCAAAGCATGGGTCCTCTTTCATTCAGTATTGTAAACTTGGATTGCGCACTGGTACAACCTCCCTCAAGATAATGTAATTCATTGGCTTGCCTCATTCTTTCTTTCCCTCCCTAGTTTCACTCTTGGTTTGATTGCAAATAAGTGAGAAGAGTGAGGGGGAGCTTATAGTCCATCTGAAATCCAAACTGATAGTTCATTAGGCTGTGTGGATTATGGTCCGTGGCTTAGAATGGAAGAGACTTGTCACAGTCTATTAGTGTAAGTCTTCGGTGGGTCAAGTTATCAAAAGGTCACTGCACAAGCAGCAAGCCCCTGATCAGGATGCATTAACTGCTGTCACTCCATCTTGTGTTACTTGGACTCTGTCAGAAATTAGGCATTCAAGGTTAAAATGGCAGTAATGTGCATAGGGAAGTTTTTTATTTTATTATTATTAATATTACATTTCATTATTTTCTCATGAGCCATGTCTGTCCTAAAAGTAAAATCCTTCAAACTAAACAAAAATAAGAAATAAGAAAATAATTTGTAAAATTTGTTCAGAAAGCAAAAATAATTGCTCAGAGCATTCATATGTGATTTGAAATTCTATTCAAATCTAATTTCTGGAAATAAATTTCAGCTTTGCCATTCTGTGTGTAACCTTTCCGAACTGCAATCTAATGGTTGGAGGATTTTCTGCCATGTCAGAAAGTTTGGTTGGCCCTTATGAGGGAATCACACCGTTGAATCAGTTATGAGTCGTTTGAGTTGCACTTAGTGTTTGTGCTCTCACTGCACCTGCACAAAAACAGAAATACATACACACTTCCTGGTTCACGGGGTTGTGACGGTGCGATGAACACATAGAAACAATAAAAAATGTATGATATTCTAATCATATATTTGAAAGATACAAAACTGATTAAAAAAAAAAACATA
>CAIGQV010018170.1:15582344-15609595 GCA_903798115.1 Danio jaintianensis | reverse complement strand
ATATATATATATATTTACTGAACTTAATTTAGCAGTTTCTCAATTAGAAACAGAACAGACAACAAAATACATTACACATTTTTCTAAAGGATTTTACTCTCAATTTAGTAATTACACACACAATTGTGCAATTACTTACAATATACTTGTCTTTACAAATTAATTGTCCTTATAAAGTCATTTTTTACAAAGTCATTGTAAAGTAAACTTAATCTCAAGAGGAGAAAAAATAAAAATAACTTTAAAACTCAATGTACAGTTAGTTGTACAATACACAACTAACACAGGCTCTTGGGGAAACAAATGACACCAGAACTTGGAAGATTATAAAATCTGATCTCAACATTTTTATTTCAATGTATTTTTTTGGTAACGCTTTAGATTACAAGCCGCAATGTACCACGTAAGTACAGTGAAATAACAGCATACTTTTCTGTGATAATAGTATAAGTATAAAGAATGTATGAAGGGGGTTGTATATTCTCTGAATAAGAATATAGTTACCAATTAGAGTTCAATAACTGAAAAAATTTAGGAACAACAAAGATTTACTTGTATGAAGAATATTACTATTCCAAATAAAATAAATGTGAGGACTACAATTATGTTTACAAATTAGATGCCAAGCTAAAAGTGCATGTTTATAAAAATCTGATAGTGTAAAGGGCAATTTACTGATACTGTAATTGCATAACAGTAAGAAAGACCTCCTTAGAAAATACAATACTACGAATAATATTCCAAAATAAATCAGGATTTGTTAAGTATTGCTTTAACCAGTTTATTTTAAATGTATTATTTAAAGAGACAAAATGTAGAAAATTTAAACCATCACATTCATATTTATGACAACAGATTTTTTGACATAATGTCTTCTATGTTTCCACAGAAAATCAAATAATATTCTGTCAATGTCTGTGCATACATATTTATTTACATATAAGGAAAGAGCAGGGTAAGTGATTCTTGAAATACCTTTAGCAATAAGAGTCCGGTCTCTAAAAAATAAATCTCTCTGTTACCATGAATTGAATTTCCTTTTAGCTTTCCCATTAACTGGGTCAAAGTTTAACCTACATCTGATTTTATTCATTCATTCATTCATTCATTTTCTTTTCGGCTTAGTCCCTTTATTAATCTGGGGTCGCCACAATGGAATGAACCGCCAACTTATCCAGCATTAGTTTTACACACCAATACCACGTCTTTGGACTTGTAGGGGAAACCGGAGCACCCGGAGGAAACCCACTTGAACACGGGGAGAACATGCAAACTCCACACAGAAACACCAACTGACCCAGCCGGGGCTCGAACCAGCAACCTTCTTGCTGTGAGGCGAACGTGCTACCACTGCGTCACCATGCAGCCTCATCTGATTTTATTATCCTTCCATATAGTTACCCCAAGAAAGGTCACCTGTGATTTAACTGGGATATTGAAAAGTGAAAGTGAGGAACAAGTTTTAATAGCTAATAACTGACATTCTGACATCAAGATTTAGGTAGTTTTAAACCAGAAGCATTAGAAAAGGATTTAATAAGCTCAATAGCAACTGGAATTTGTGATTTATCTTTAAGAAATAGAGTAGTGTCAACGGATAGCTGACTAATAAGTATATGCTTATTGGTGCCAGTAATACATTTTAGATCACTACTTGAAAACATTGAGGAAAGAAGTTGTGCTGCTAATAGAAATAGATACAGTGAAACAGGCCAATCCTGGCGAACTCCTCTTGACAACTGAAATCTAGGAGAGGTACCCCATTTCAGATTGATAGAGCAATTGGCATAATTGTAAAAAGTTCTTATACGCTTGCAGAACAAATCAACAAATACAAATTTTTGGAGAGATAAGAAAATAAATTCATGATAAAAAGAGTCAAATGCTTTGTAAAAATCTAAAAAGAGTTCATTGTTAATTAATTCAGAATAATCTAATAAATCTAAAACAAGTCGGATAGTATTAGCTATAGTCTTTTAGCATAAATCCTGATTGAGTCTTGTATTTAATGTAATAATTGTATTTAATACACTCTTAAGTCTATTAGCTAGAATCCATGCTAATATTATATAATTGTTGTTGAGCAAACAGATAGGTCACCAATTGTCTATTAGGGAAATATCTTTTTTAGGTTTAGGAATTAGAGTTAACAACCCTTGTGTTAAGCTTGGAGGAAGATTTTCAGACTGGGTACTCTCTAAAAACATCTCTAACAAAAATGGTGTGTGATTCTTCTGCAAAACATTTGTAAAACTCAGCCGTTAGGCCATCTGTGCCAGGAGACTTGTTCTTTTTAAGACTATCAATACCATCCAATATATCAGTAATGTTAATATTTTTACTGCAGACAAATTTCTCTTCTATAGATAGTATTAATTTCCTTTAAAGATTGAAAAAATAAAGAAGCAGAATCATTGAAATAATTGGACGTATAGAGTTTTGAGTAAAATTACTACAGAAAGAAGCCATTTCCTTAGGATTATATGTCAAAATACCATTAATTTGCAAGGAATCAATAGTAAGATTCTTAGAGTTATGTTTTTCCATTTAAAAAAACATAAGCAGAGCTTTGTTCTCCTTGTTCTAAGCATTTCCTGCTAGAGCAAACATAGGGGCCTTCAGCTTTATACATATAAATACTATCTAACTTAATTTGAAGCTCTGCAAATTCTGTTAAACCAGCTTCAGTCTTCCTGAATTTTGCTTTGAAGTGTTATAATCTTACCTGTTCTTCCTCATACCTTTTCTGTTTTGCCAAATTGCTGCTGAAGTGTCTAACACATAATCCTATTTTATATTTTAGTAACTCCCAGTGAAAACTATATTTTTTATCAGATGAAGCTTTGGCCCAATAGTCACGAATCAAAAAGGATTTTATTTTTTCAATTCATCATGTAAAGCAGAGAGGAGTTCATTTTCTAATAAGAAGCTTTGAAACTGGAATTTGATTGTTTTGTGGATAAAGAAGTAGAGAGGAAAATAGCATGGTGGTCTGTTATGGCCCGTTTCCACTGAGTGGTTTGGTACGGTACGGTATAGTTCGGTACGCTTTTATGGCCGTTTCCACTGTTAAAAGGTACCAAAAAGCAAACCGTACCATATCACTTTTTGGGTACCCTTTCGAAAGGGTACCTAGCACAACAAAAGGCAGAGCCAGACGCACAGCTGAACGCTATTGGTTTACAGAGATATGTCACTAGCTCGTGCACAAGCCAGGAGAATGAAAACAAAGGAAGCGCCATTTTTAAATACACAGCCGAGACATTACACCGTAATAATATATACATATAATAACGAGCCATGGTCGACCCGAGCTTAAACAAACCTTGTCGTCGTCTTGATGAACAGCCACAAAGCCAAGAAGAAGAGCAGAATCTACCCTGTGCCCTGTTGTTGTTTACAAAGCCGTTTAAACGCGAGTGGTTTCACTTTTTCCAGAGAGCTCGTGTGCGCGTCTATATTTGAAATAACGAACTTCTTGAGCTGATGATAATAACGTGCACGTGACTATTAAAGTGCTTCTGACATTGTTTCAGAAATGGACAAACGCGAGAGTGAAGTGCCAAAAAACAAAGGAGAAGCCCGGAAAAACAAAGAAGCAAATGATTCTTTCACCAACCTAAAACATGAACAAACTGCCATGTTTAAATATTATCATCACCTTTTTGGAATATTATGAACTCGGAATGACGGAATTACTTTCTAACAAGAGGTTACATGTGCTGGTGAAGATTAAAGATACAGATGGGAGGTTTGCACTGACTGTGGGTTATATGTTGCGTGTTGTTTTTGTACCCAAATAAGGACTAAATGTATGCTGTGTGTAGTTTTTCAGTGATTGGTAACACATTGGAGACTGTAAGGGTCTGTATGGGTTCATATATGTTGCATTTATTTATTTATTTTATATAATTGCAGACGTTACATAAGGCTATTTTGCACTTGATCTGCAGTTATAATCAAATCATGTTCATATGTTAGTAAAAAGATTAGTAATGAACATTTATTCACAAGTATTTATGTGTATAAAGCATCTGTTTTGTGAGAAGTGCTTCTCACACGATATGTGAACGACCCGTACAGCTTTAATTTGACATTTCTTTGAGCGAGAATGACGTCGACCATTGGTACCCTTTTGGCAGTGGAAACTCAAGCCTGATAAAGGTGACCCGTACCGACCCGTACCACTCAGTGGAAACGGGCCATTAAAGGTGATGGAAGAATACTAACTGAGGCATTGAAATTTTTTATTGTGTGACACAAGCCAGTAATCTACCGTGAAAGTCTTTATTGATTCTTATTACTCCATGTATAAGATTTAGTGTTTGGAAACGTATATATCGATTAGATAAAACTTCTCTATAAACATTTTTAATTTTGAGTTCAGAGAAGTAGACTTTCTGGCAGGAAATCTATCAATGATTGTTATCTGGAGTGATGTTAAAAATCTCCACCAATACAAATCAAAGTATCTGGAAGTAAATTGGACCATAATATAATTTTTTTTCCCATCTCTTCAAACAACAGATCATTTTCATTGGAGGTATTATATCCATAAATGTTAACCAATAATAGAAAAACATTATTTATACAAATTAATAAGAAACTCGACAGAGAGGAACTTAACACCTACTGCCAGCTAGCGTTTTGGAAGTGTTATTGCAGAGCAACACAAACAGCGCGCAGAAGTATAAATGCACGGCAACGCACATTGCATGTGCCGTGGGTCACGCCGATCACTCGACGGAGAAGTATAAACCAGGCTTAAGACCGAACCAGAAAATGGTTTTTGTTGAGTGCTGAGAACTATGAGCCATCCGAAACTCGTTGCCCCACTGATTTTTCCAAAAAATAGTGTCATTAAAAACAGAATGAGATTCCTGAAAAAAAGAAAAGTCCATTTTAAAAGATTTAGTATACAAAAATAATGCTTTACGCTTTACATTATCGCATAGCCCCCTGACATTGAGAGAAACAACTGAAATAGACAGAGAAAAACAGAGCTATTTTAGAATAAACCTCGGAGAACCTTCGGAATAGGAAAGTGCCTCAGTAGCCGACTAACAAAGTTATGCAAATCAAATCTTCTGCATAAATTCAGTCAATTACTCTATATTTGAAAGTATCACCTACTTCAATTAAACGATATTACCGTGTTAAGTGGAAATATTTCAGATCCATCAATGAAGGCATGAGCACCTGCAAAATAAGCCCTCTTCCCCTCCTTTCGAGCCTTTTCAATAGCTGGCCAAAGCAGCCATCTTCTTTCCCGATCAGGTGCAACAGCTGATTGGTATGGAGAAACTCCGATGTTTCCACACTCCACACTCCGTCCCTTGCCACTCGTGGAAGAAAACTGAATAATGATGGGTCGAGGTTGTGAACTATTTTGCAGTCTCTTTCCAATTCGGTGAACCATGTCGATTTTGTCTACTAGGCAGTGGCCTCCCTCAGGGAACGTAGCTTCACAGATGCGGATGGACTCCCCTCTTACATCCTTTCCTTCCTTTTCGATTACACCTAGCAGATGCAAATTCCAGGAGTACCTTTCTAGGTCAGTGAGATGTTGTTTGCAGAAACCCATCTTCTTCTCTTCAGTGTTAAGCCTCATCTCAAAGTTATTGATTTAGCCTTTTATGTCATTTATTTCGGTATATACGAAGTCAATTGTTTTTTTCAGGCCTTTGATTTTTAGGGCATTCTCACTCACCATTTTCCCTATTGTATCAGAACAGGTGTTGATTAGCTGGGAGAGCACTGTAAGAAAACCTACCTTCCATGGTTTTTAACATACAGCACGGATGGTACAAAATGAGTCCACAAGCAGAACAAAGAGATTGAGAAGAAGTAGAAAGAGTGAGCAGATCACAAATGTAATCTGGAGCTAACCCTTGTACTACTTTTTAAGTTAAAATCAGAGTCTTAAAATCAATATGTGACTGAACAGGGAGCCAATGAAGTTGCTGGAGGACTGGAGTAATATGGTGTCATGAAGATGTGTGAGTCAAAACACATGCAGCTGAGTTTTGAATGTACTGCAATCTCCTAACAGACCATGCTGGTAACCCCTCAAAAAGAGAATTACAAAAACCAAGACAAGGTTTGATAAAGGAATGAATAAGCCTCTCAGCATCAGGCCTAGAAAGAAAGCATCTAATGCGAGCGATATTGCAAAGATAAAAAAGCCATTTTTGTTAAATGTTTGAAGTGAGAATTAAAACTCAGTTGAGCATCAAAAATCACTCCTAGTTTGTGCACCTGGGCAGAAGGAGTATCATATTTCAGTATTATCAACAGAAAGCTTACTGCACTTATTAATGTTTGATGGAGTGCCAATTAATAAAATCTTTAAATTAACCAAATTAATAAAATAATTTGTTTTAGAACAATTCAGTTTAAGAAAGTTATATTTCATCAATGCTTAGATTTCCAGCAAACAGGCAGAGGGAACTGAAGTAGCAGAAGTTAAATTAGGATGGGTGCTGATATACATCTGTGTGTCATCTGCATAACAGTGATAGCCCAGATCATGTTTTTGAATAATCTGCCCAAGAGAGCATATAAAAAATAAATAAGAGTGGGCCAAGAATTGACCCCTGTGGGACATCCTAACACAATGGTACAGTGATATATAACTACCCAGAAAGACAAACTGGGAGTGGACAGAAATATAAGATGTATTCCAGTTTAACACAGTTCCAGATAAACCAATCCACTTGTGAAGTCTGTCCAATAATATACTGTGACATACTGTATTGAACACAGCACTCAAATCTAACAGGACCAAAATGCCACAAGCCCCAGAATCAGTTATCATGAGAAGGTCCTTCATGACCCTAACTAAAGTAGTTTCAGTGCTATGTCCAGATCTAAACCCAGATTGAAGTCTCTCAAATAAAGTATTCGAATGAAGATGAGTTTGAGGTTGGCCAACAACCACACTCAAGCATTTTGGCCAGAAATGGTAAGTTAGAGATAGTCCAATAATTGGACATCAAATCAGCATCATTGCCAGACTTTTTAAAGACATGTGTTACTGCTGCCCTTTTTAGAACAGGTGAAATAATCCCATCATTAATTGAGGCATTGACAATAGCAGTGATATGGGGTATAAAAACAGACAAGCAGTTTTTCAACACAATAGTTGAAAAAAGATCCAGTATGCAAGTGGTTGAGTTTATAGACAACAAATTTTGAAATAAAAATCTTATTCAACAGCATTGAAGCTTGAGAAACCAGAATCATAATCAAGAACAGAAGGATGCAGCTCAACAAATTCTAAAGCATGATCACATGTAATAGTGTTATATAAGTCCTCAATTTTAGATGTAAAGTAATTGAGAAATTGTTGTACTGCTCAACAGTGAAAGAGTTAGAGTTACTGGAGGGTCTAATCAGATTATTGACTGTTCTAAACAGAACTCTGGGGTAAGAGCTATCACTGCTATTGATTCTAGTAGCATTGTGGCATTAAATTTGATGCTAATCGAACAATGATCTATGAACTATAAGACCAGATTTAATATATTTCCACTTCAGTTAACAGCTTTCATTTGATGTAATTCAGGTGTATAGCGTGGAGATAACACCTGTCCAACTGCTCGTTAACGCAAATTTCTAATCAACCAATCACATGGCAACAACTCAATGCATTTAGGCATGTAGACATAGTCAAGATGATCTGCTACAGATGAGCATCAGAATGGGGAAGAAAGATGATTTAAGTGACTTTAAACCATAGTTGTTGGTACCAGACTATTTCAGAAACTGCTGATCTACTGGGTTTTTCATGCACAACCATCTCTAGGATTTACAGAGAATGGTCAGAAAAAGAGAAAATATCCAGTGAGCGGCAGTTCTGTGGGTACAAATGCCTTATTGATGCCAGAGGTCAGAGGAGAATGGTTCCAGCAGATAGAAAAGCAACAGTAACTCAAATAACCACTCGTTACAACCGAGGTATGCAGAAGAGCATCTCTGAATGCACAACATGTCGACCTTGAGGCGGATGGGCTGCAGCAGCAGAAGACCACACTGGGTGCCACTCCTGTCAGCTAAGAACAGGAAACTGAGGCTACAATTCGCAGAGGCTCACCAAAATTGGACAATAGAAGATTAGAAAAACATTACCTGGTCTCAATTTCTGTTGCAACATTTAGATGGTAAGGTCAGAATTTGATGTCAACAACATGAAAGCATGGATCCATCCTGCCATGTATCAACGGTTCAGGCTGGTGGTGGTGGTGTAATGGTGTGGGGGATATTTTCTTGGTACACTTTGGGCCCATTAGTACCAATTGAGCATTGTGTCAACGCCACAGCCTACCTGAGTATTGTTGCTGACCATGTCCATCCATTTATGACCACAGTGTACCCATCTTTTGATGGTTACTTCCAGCAGCATAATGCGCTATTGTCATAAAGCGCGAATCATCTCAGACTGCTTTCTTGAACATGACATTGAGTTCACTGTACTCAAATGGCCTCCACAGTCACCAGATCTCAATCCAATAGAGCACCTTTGAGATGTGGTGGAATGGGAGATTCGCAATATGGATGTCCAGCCGACAAATCTGCAGCAACTGCATGATGCTATCATGTCAATATAAACCAAAATCTTTGAGGAATATTTCCAGTATCTTGTTGAATCTATGACACAAAGGATTAGGGCAGTTCTAAAGGCAAAAGGGGGTCCAACCTGGTACTAGTAAGGTGTACCTAATATAGTGGCCGGTGAGTGTATGTAAAAGCAGTGTTATACTGGTCAAATGAGGCCACAACAGTTAAGCCACTAATAATATGACTTAGATTATCAAGGTTGACATGAAATATGAAAAAATATGATTAAGCATTAAGCTCTAAATATGAAAAAGCAGTGGCTCTACTCCAAGCTCCTCCTGTGTGATAGAGCTCATCACACAATCTCAAAGGGTGTGTCCTGCCACCCTACAAACCCTTCACCACAACAAATCAGTACATAAACCCCATTGCTGCTGCTGCACCAATCCATCTGTCAGTCTAATATTCCATCCTTCTCTCACTCGTCAACAAAACCTCAAGTTACCTGAACTTCTCTATCTGGGGCAAAGACTCTACTCTGACCTGGAGGCCACCCTTTTCTGGACAAGCACCATGGGATCCATCTTGGAGGTACTGTTTCTCAACGAGGTGACTGCACCTAGAAATTTTGTCCATAAAAAAATGAATAGAACCATTAACAAAGGCAGCCCTGTCAGGTCCAGAGCTCCACATCCTGGATGAAAAATCGCATTGTTCCTCTTGAATCTGGGGTTCTAATTTCAGCTGGATTCTCCTTTCCAGTTCCCTGCTACAGATTTTTCCAGTGTAAAAAGTTAAATCCTATGACATACCTGTACAGTTGCTAGAAAAGGTGAACTCTTTGGGATTACTTGGATTTTGGCATAGATTTCAATCTAGGTCAAAACAATTGAAAAACACACCTTTTGCTTAAACTAATACCAGACAAATATGATATGTTTTCATGTTGTTATTGAACACATGTAAACATTTACAATGTAGGGTGGAAAAGTGTGTAAACCTTAGGGTTTAATAACTGGTTGACCATCCTTTGGCAGCAAAAACCTCAACCAAGCATTTCCTCAGTCAGGAGGGATTTTGGACCATTCCTCTTTACAAAACTGTTTTAGTTCAGCAATATTTTTGGGATGTCTGGTGTGAATCTCTCTTAAGGTCATTCCACAGCATCTCAATCAGGTTTAGGTCAAAACTCTGACTGCGCCACAACAGAAGGTGTATTTTCTTCTGTTGAAGCCATTCTGTTGTTGATTTACTTCTATGCTTTGGGTCGTTGTCCTATTGTATCACCCATTGAGATTCAGTTGGCAGAGAGATGGTCTTAAGTTTTCCAGGAAAATGTCTTAATAAGCTTTGTAATTCATTTGGAATATCATTCATTGATAAAAACAATCTGTCCAGGCCCTGACATAGCAAAGCAGCCTCAAATCATGATGGGCACTCCACCATATTTTACAGTTGGGATGAGGTTTTGATGTTGGTGTGCTGTACATTTTTTTCTCCACACTTTGCATTGTGTGTCCTTCCCAAACAACTCAACTTTTGCCAGTAGTGCTGTGGAACATGCAGGTGTTTTTTGCAAACATCAACATGTTTGTCATTTTTTTATGTTTTACTTATTGTAGATTTGTCAACAAAAGTATTAGCATGTCCCAGAGATTTCTATAAGTCTTTAGCTGACACTCTAGGATTCTTCTTTACCTCACTGAGCATTCTATTAGGGCTAGGGAGAGTAGCAACAGTGCTGAACTTTTCCATTTGTAGATGTCACTGTCATCACCAATCACAAGAACTTGCAGTATCTCTGAGAGGCCAAACAGTTGAATCCTAGGCAGGCCAGATGGGCCTTATTCTTTACACGATTTTTTATTACTCCATCACTTATAGACCTGGTACCAAGAATGGCAAGGCTGATGCCCTCTCCCGTATGCATGCCTCTGACAGCCCTTTCAAACCAGAGCATATCATCCCTCAAGCCCTGATCAGAAGTCCCACACGTTGGACATTGGAGGAGAAACTGCGTGCCGCCAAGAGCCTGCTCCACCGGGCTGCCCAGAAGGTAAAACCTACGTTCCATTCTCAATGCAAAAGAACCTTCTGGGCATGACACATCAACTTCCGGGCTCTGGACACCCAGGCAGCAGGAGGACCCTCTCGCTCATTCAAGCTCGATACTGGTGGCCCAGTATGACCGAGGATGTCATCAGGTACGTCCAATGTTGCTCAGTCTGTGCCATGTTCAACACGCCTTGTCATTTGAAAACTACTGCCGCTTCCAGTCCCTCGGAGATCCTGGTCCCACATTGGGGTGGACTTCATCACTGATCTCCCCAATTCAGAAGGTAACACCTGTATCCTTGTCATAGTTGATCGTTTCTCCAAAGCTTGCAGATTAATTGTGCTCAAGGGATTGTCCACGGCTTTTGAAACTGCGAAAATGTTGTTCCACCATGTCTTCAGAAATTTCGGTATCCCCAAGAGATTGTGTCGTACCGGGGTCCCCAATTCATATCACATGTCTGGAAAGCCTTCTTTAAGCTACTGGGTGTTATGGTCTGGTCTCTCCTCAGGTTACCACCCCTAGACTAATGGCCAGACTGAGCAGAAGATCCAGAACCTCGGACGTTACCTCCGGTCATACTGCCAGGATGAACAGTACAGCTGGAGCCAATTCCTCCCCTGGGTCAAGTATGCACAGAACTCCTTCCGCCAGGAATCTACAGGATTAACACCTTTCCAGTGCATGATCAGTTACCAACCACCCCTGTTCCAGTGGATGGAGGAACCATCGGAGGTTCCAGCTGTAGATCACTGGTTCCGGGTGAGCGAGAGAGTGTGGGACTCAGCTCATATCCAACTAAAGAGAGCAGTGAGACAGAACAAGCGGTTCGCAGACTCCCGACGATCCCATGCACCCCATTACCACCCTGGAGACTTGGTATGGTTATCTACCTGAGATCTCTGACTCCTTCTTCCCTGCCGTTAAGCTGAGTCCCCGATACATTGGTCTTTTTAAGATCCTGAGGCAGATCAACGATGTCACGTATCAGCTCCAACTTCCGCCCAGGTAAAGAATCCATCCCACATTCCATGCATCACTATTGAAACCCTGTTCCTCTCCCACCACAGAACCCCCTGGAGCTGATGCGGTGCCCCCTCCTCACGACGTCCTCGAACCCAACCCGATTTACACCATGAGGGAGATCCTGGATTCCAGACGCCGGGGTAACTTACTTGAATACCTGATCGACTGGGAGGGGTATGGCCCAGAGGAAAGATCCTGGGTGCCCAGAGCAGATGTCCTGGATCCATCTCTTCTGGCAGAGTTCCATCTAGCCCACCCAGACCGGCCGACCCCTAGAAGTTGTGGAAGACCCCGGCGTAATTTTAGGGCGTTAGGAGCCGCCCCTGGAGGAGGGGGTAATGTCAGGCAGTCACTGGAATCACCTTGTTCACCAGGACTCACACACACCGGATTACTAATCACCATCACCTGTGCACAGACACACACTCACAGTATTGACCTTATTCTTCAATCCGGAAGTGCGCTCGTATTTGCGATTGTTTTAGAACTTCCGATTCAGCCGCCTATGAGAGAGATAACTAGGAATAATAAATGGCAGAAAACGGTCAAATTATTTGCTCTACAAACAAGTGCGTTCATGGCTATACATAAAAAGTAGAATAATATCATAAGAAAATATCAGTTTGCAACATCAAGCAGCAGAACCAGTTGTTTTTAACGTCTAAAAATAAATGGAAGTGAATGAGACCGGAAGTCTCGAGCCAAAAAGTTTCAAATGGCCCGCTCGTACATGAAGAGTAAGGTCAATAAAGAGCACCTCCATTCACTCGACCACTGTCAGACCGGATACTCACACCCTGAACTTAACCCGATTCATTCTCCTGCGTTTCTCCTGCTCCAGCATTCCTACGATTCCATTTGCTCAGCGTTTCCCTGGATTCCGTTTCTGTGTGTCGTGTGTCTGCATCGAATTTCCCAGCTACTTCAAAGAACTCTCAGCCCACAAAGCTAAGACTATTGAATTACCTTTGTTTCAATAAACTGTGTTTATTTTCTTACCTCTTGTGTCCAGTCCTCAGTGTGTTGTGATACTACTGGGTTCGCATACTTTTTTTGCACACTGTAAGTTTAAGCAGACTGTGTTTTTTTTATTCTTGTGAGTTAAATCAGAACACAATTGCCATGAAATTGATGTCGAAATCCAAGTAATCCCAATGGGTTTACATACTTTTTCTAGCAACATTATTTAAATCCTTGATCCTACCCTGCATCAGTCTCAGGCTGGGAAATCATTAAAGCTTTTTGCATTTTGGCTTTGAAGATGGTTGCTATGTCAATATTGCTGTGCTATTAATTAAATATTGTGTGTGTGGTCAGATTTTCTGTTTAAACAACTTAATTTGAATAATTTGTGATTGTACTGATTAAAATAAGATATTTTAAAGTGTTAATACTTTAAAGTGTTTTCTTGTATTTGGGTATAATCACAATGACATCAAATCAATGGGGGCCTCATTCAAGTCAATTCAGAGTAATTTGCATATAAAATACACCTTCTGAAAACTCTCCTCTGGATTTACAAATGCTTCATAAACCTCAGATTTGACAGTTATCCATTTAACATGTACAGTCACACCTGCATGATCAGTCTAGGCTGGTCCCTGGAGTGTATGATCACACAAGTGTGACTGGAATCACGTGATCAGCTGCTTAATTCAAATCTACTTTATTGTGATGGCTGGTGATGAGCCAGAGAAAGATACATACAGCACTTGATATCGATCACAAATTATTAGTGTTTTTAGTCACATAATGTTTATTTTAGGTTTTGAGACATTTAAATACAGATACAGTAAAGAAATACAAAACATTTATACTTTGTAAAATACACACTGATACCTATAGAGACAGCAATAATAATTTTACACATAATCTAACAATGTCCTCTATTCACATCTGATCTGTTTAGGTAAATAGAATGTTTACTATAGTCTTGTCTAAGTTAAACAGCCACTTACTTTCTAGTATTTAGGCAGAAGTTTATTAATTTTACATGTTGTTTATCCAGCAGCTCTAATCTGTTTATTGATCAACAAATTCTAAGTTATAATTAATTAAAAGTTGTTAAATCAATGAGATACCTGTTGTGACATCCTGGTTTCTGTTTTTGTGTATTTCAGTTTAGTGTTTCATGTGTCACTCCCTGGCACCTTAGTTTACCCCTATGATCTTTTTAATTTGATTTAATTGTCTCCACCCCCTTGTCAGCTTGTTTAGTTAATTGTTTCCTTGTGTATTTATACCCTGTTCTGGTAGCCCTTCGTTGTCAGTAGTTTTATAAGGCACTTCCATGATTTCTGCATGTTCGTTTGTTGTTTTGTTTAAATAAATAATTTGTTGGCTGCATCCAGATCCTCACCTCTGATTCTTCCCTGCAAACAACGCCAGGCGTGACAGAATTACTGACCGCACCATAGATCCAGGAGCCAAGGTCAACCCAGTAAGGGCCCTCTGTGCCATCTTCCAAGACGGTCACCCCATGGAGAAATATGTAGAGGAATCTATTTAGTTCAGCCACCTCTGTCCCCAGAGTGAGACTGCAGTTAAAGACTTGTTTTGGAGCGGTTTAGACTTTAACATCAGTTTAAGCCTGCCTGAGAAAGACGCTAATTGGACTCTGGCTCAAGATATAGATTTTGTTTTGAGTTTTTGTGATTCACCATTCACCGTAGGTAACATGGAGGAATCAACCATGAAATATTTTTTTGGAGGGGTGCATTAGACAAGAGATCTACAAGAAGTGGAGCTAGAAAGGAACAGGAAAACCATGCTTGACCCACCTGTCTGTTTGTCTGCCGGGCGTGGTCCATCAGTCTGGCCACTCCATCTTGCATTCCCACTGAGATTGCATGTGTTGTTTCTTCTGTGTTTGTGGCTCGTGCTCACGAAATGCCCTCCATTAGTTTACCACCACCTGAGTTTCCCAATCGGCCGCACCCTGAGCTTCCTGAATCCCCTGAATGGCGGGCGCCAGATCCTCCTAAATTCCCCAAATGGTGGGTGCCAGATCCTCCTTAATCCCCAAATGGCGGGCGAGGAATCCTCCTGAATCCCCTGAATGGCGGACGTCAGATGCTCTTTTATTCCCCGAATGGCGGGCACCAGATCCTCTTTAATTCTCTGAATGGCCAGAGTCGCCACCTGAGTCTCACGAATGGCCAGAGCTGCTACCTGAGTCCGACGACTAGCCAGAGCCACCACCTGTGTCCCACAATTAGCCAGAGTGGTCATCTGAGTCCTAAAACGACTGCCAGAGCTGTGTGACTTCTCAGTGCCACCAGAGCCGTGTGACTTCTCCATGTCTCTCATGATCCTATGCCTCCTGACCCCCTGGTGTTTTCTGACCCGTCAGTGCCTCCTGACCCAAAGCCTTCTCACCCACTGAGCTTGTCTGGTCTGCCAGTGCCTCCTGACCCAGAGCCTCCTGACCCACTGGGGTTGTATGACACAGCAGTGCCTCCTGACTCAGAGCCTCCTGACCCACTGGGGTGGTCTGACCTGCCAGTGCCTCCTGATCCAAAGCCTCCTGACCCACTGGGGTTGTCTGACTCACCAGTGCCCACTGACCTAGAGCCTTCAGGTCCTCCTCAGCTCCATGCTCCAGGTCCTCCTCAGCTCCACGCTCCAGGTGCTCCTCAGCTCCATGCTCCAGGTCCTTCGCAGCTCCATGCTCCAGGTCCTCCACAACTCCATGCTTCAGGTCCTCTGCAGCTCTACGCTGCAGGGTCACTTCTGCTGCAAGGACCTTGGCCCACCATCCCTCCACCTTATCCACCTCCACTCCACCTCCCTCCTGAACTACTGGACTTTGCATTTTAGGGAGTGTCTGGAAGCCACTTCTTGGGGTGGAGCTATGTAAGATTCTGATTTCTGTTTTTGTGTATTTCAGTTTAGTGTTTTTATGCATCACATGTTCTTACTCATATTTGAGAATCAGAATATTAAATGTTTCACAATATACTTATAAGTTTGTGAATATATGCAGAAAAAAAGTGAGATAGTAGGTGGCACAATTGGCATGCATTGTTGTGTCAGATGGAGGTCAGGTGGAAGTGTCTTCAATAGACATTGTGTTATATCAACCAAGTTTATGTTTACTTTGTATATTTTGTTTATGAACTGGATTTCATTTGTGCATTTGCATTACTTTAACATTCTGCCCAGATAACATCTGCCCTCTCTCCACCAGGCCAATGCACACAACTCCCTCTAACCCCTGGCTCCCTTTAACCCCTTCTGAGAGAACATCTGACAGCACTCAGGGCAGCAGAGACAGCATGGTGCAAATCAAAAGACCTGGCTGACAGGTAAAATCCCAGTTTGCATGATTTGCCTCCCATCTCCATTTGGCCAAAACCCTTTACTATCATAACAAATCAAGAGCACTTCTGTGTTGTCACAATACGAACATGTTTACTTATTTTTGACTTAAAGATATGATACCTAAATTAAATATAACAATACCAATACTAAATACTACAGCATAATGTTTTTTCCTTTCAATTTATTATTTATTATTAAACATTCAGTGTTTCCTGGCAGCTGAAACAGAGTACAACCATTTAAAAAAGTCAACTAATATATAAATAAAAACACTTTGTCAGCACTCCAGCCAAGCTGTTTTAACATAAGTAAATATTTTGCAGCTATGTTTAAATAAACAATACACTACAGAGAAGAGAGTGGGGTAGCTGCATTTTTTGTTGACCACAACACACCACAACTCGCAACTGTCACCATACCTCGCGTTCTTGCTCTCTCCTCCTGTTCTGTGTTACAGATTACCTTGAGTTACCTGCTTTTATTTGCAGTCACAGGAGCACAGGTCATTTCAGCTAATTTATTCCACCTGTCTCTCATTCCCTTTTTCCTATTTATAGGATGTCATTTCCCTTTATGTTTGTCAGTATGTTATTGATCGTTTGTATGTAAAGCATTCTGTTATTCACCCTGTATTTGTGTCCAGGACTGCCAGGGAGGGAGTGTCCCGTTGTTTTGGACTTTTTTCAAGGCACTTCCTCAGCATTCACCCAACCGGGTTACTTTGATTTTTTGCTTCTTCGAGACTCACTCCTAAATAAAGACTTTGTGTTTCTGCATTTGAGTTCACTCCTTCTTTACTCGTGACAGCAACAGGTATTCAACTCACAGATTGTTGCTTGTCATATATGTGCCTATGACATGTTTCAAATATATATAAAGTTTTGCTATTAACATCTTGGACTGTTGCGACTATACAGCGCATCACAAAACAAAGCACAAAACATCACTGCTTCTCTAGCGACTTTAAGTGGAATGAGGAAGTCGCAATATTTTGTCAACAAAAAAGGCATCTTATCAGAAAAATCATCACTCGCAAAATAGGCGCACAAATGAATAAGGAAGACACTAAGTAAGTGAAGCAATTGCAAATTATATGTGCCATGTCAAATGTCCATTTATGGAGGACAGATAAGTTTATTTGTGGATATATGTGTGGATAAGGAATCTGGTTGTCATTGGTGTATGAGTGAAGCTGTTTGGAGTCCTAAATGGATGCGCGAGGTCACACTATATTTGCTCTGGTCTATGGAGGAAGTCTGCATTTTGTTGTTTGTTTGTCTGATGCCGTAATGTTGTTTGAAAGGAAAATGTGGATGCCGCTGTTGTGTTGAATTGAATTGTTTGAACGTGTTTCAACATTGCGTTGTGTTTGGATGTTGCGATTTACTGAACACTGAATCAAAAGAGTTACTTTGAGTCAAACTGGTGGTACCCCGTGCTTTGTTGAAGAATTAGGAAAGAAAAGGGAACGTAAACTCACTCAAAAAGCCTTGCTGAATAAAATTGCCTTGCTTCATCCTCTACATCCTGAGGATGACATTTTTACACAAAAGGAATGGTTCTCAAGCATCATTAATTACAGCAGTCTGTTTCAAATTGAGCAAACCCAGGGTGTTTCACAGAATTCAACATAAATGAATGAAAATGTATCATATTCTGCAAAATCAAATGAAGTTGAAATTGAGGATGAAATTAATCCATGTGATAGTGTCTCAAACGTAAGCAGTAACAAATCATCACAGTCAACCCAAGCTGAGTTGACTGCTTTAGCCATGAAGAAAAAAATATTAGAAGAAAGACATGCATTGGAGGAAGAGGAGGAATGGTTGCGTAAAAGGAAAGAAAGATTGCAACTGGATGCTGAAATAGCAGAAGAACAGGCAAAACTTGAGATTCTCAAAACACACAGTACAGCAAGTGTGAAAATAACATTAAATGTTTCAGATGGAATGAACTCGTATGTGGCAAGAGGATCCAAATAACTACTCAATGTTGATGCAGGTGAATTTATTACATCGGAATCAAATAAGGAGAGACATTCAGGAGCTAAACCCAAAGTTAAGCCTACTCATGTGTTGGAAAAAATAACTCCATCAAACAACGTCTTCCCATTTTCGCAAAACCACCTAGATTCTATCAACACACAATATTTACATGGACAGCATGATTTCAATGCCGACATGTTTATGGATTCAGAAAACAAAAACTATATGTTCAACTCAACTCAACTCAACTTTATTTATAAAGCACTTTCAACACCACAAGTGGAACCAAAGTGCTGTACAAAAGGTATATAAAAGAAAAAAGAAAGACATAACAACTTACAAATCATTATCAAATGCTAAAGAAAAAACAAATACGTTTTAAGCGTACTCTAAAAAACACCCAAAGAAGGACACGTTTTTACAGACAGAGGAAGGTCATTCCAGAGCCTAGGAGCTGCAACAGAGAATGCCCGATCACCTTTGCATTTTAAACGGGATCGCGGAACCATGAGAGATAATTGATCGATTGAACGCAGAGATCTACTGGAGTGACAGCGGCTGATTAAATCAGTAACATACTCAGGCGCTAAGCCATGCAGAGATTTAAAGACATACAACAACGCTTTGTATTGAATTCTGTAGCGTATGGGTAACCAGTGTAGATTAATTAATACTGAAGTAATGTGCTCTCTCTTCTTAGTACCGGTTAAAAGTCTAATAGCTGAGTTCTGAACAAGTTGCAAACGGGAGAGAGAAACCTGATTCACACCCAAATACAACACATTGCAATAATCCAAACGGGATGACACAAAGGCATGAACAGCCTTCTCCATATCGTCAAAAGAGAGGATAGGTTTCAATTTAGATATTGATCTAAGATGGTAGAAGCTATTCTTTACGACAGCATTAATTTGCCGGTCAAATTTAAGCTCCGAGTCAAAAATGACACCAAGATTATTCACGCTAGAATTTTTTATCTTCCCAGAAAACAACCCCAGACAATCATCATCCACACACCCCTTATTTCCAAATAAAATCATCTTCATTAATTGGAAAAAATTATTCGCAAGCCAACACTTTACTTCAGCCAGACATGCCTGAAGAGACTGAATGGCAGATTTATGCCCATGTTTAAATGGTAAGTAGATTTGAGAATCATCCGCGTACAGATGATACTGAATCCCAAATTTCTCAAAAATCAAACCTAGAGGGAGCATATAAAGGGAAAATAAAATTGGTCCCAATATAGAGCCCTGTGGAACCCCACATACAAGAGGTGCAACAGAAAAGAAATGGTCCCCTAAATTGACTGAAAAAGTCCTATTCTTCAAATAGGAAGAGAACCATTTCAGGGCTAAGCCCTGAATGCCCACCTGGTCCCTAAGACGATCAATGAGAATGTTATGATCAACTGTATCGAAAGCCGCTGTAAGATCTAACAAGAGCAAAACAACACAGTTTCCAGCATCAACACCTCGCAAAATATCATTAGAGACCCTCAAAAGAGCAGATTCTGTACTATGACCAGCTCTAAAACCTGACTGAAATTGATCAAAAATGTTATTTCTCGTTAAGAAGTCATTAAGCTGTGCAAGTACAATTTTTTCCAATATCTTAGAAATAAAAGGCAATTTTGAAATCGGACGATAACTACTCAAGTCAAAGGGATCTAAGCCATTTTTTTTTAAAAGGGGATGAATAACCGCATGCTTAAAACTAACCGGGACAATACCAGAAGACAAACTAGAATTCATAATAAGCAGAATACTTGGGCCAATCGAATCAAATACCTTCTTAAACAAAAAAGAAGGGAGCACATCACCAGGAGACCTGGTGGGCTTCATATGAGCAGTTATATCATGAAGCTGCTGCAAAGAAACTGGCATGAAACTGGTTAATAGGTTCGGAGGGTCAGCAGAGGCAAAAAAATCATTGCCAACAGATGAAATTTGAGTTCTAATTCTATCAACCTTACCAATAAAAAAGTTTAAGAGCTCTTCACACATGTCAGCAGAAAAAGTGAGTGAAGGAGTAACAGCTGGGTAAAGAACAGCATTTACAGTGGAAAAAAGGACTCTAAAATGATTACAGTTTCTGGAAATAATGCCAGAGAAATAATTTGATCTAGCCAATTTGACAGCTCTTTGATACTCATTCAAATTGTTCTTCAAAATCTCATAGGAGATTTGTAATTTATCTTTAACCCATTTGCGTTGAGCTCTCCCACACTCCTGAATAAGGGCACGGGTAGTACTGTTTAACCAGGGCTGCGATTTGACTTTTTTCCCCCTGACTTTGACAGGAGCCACAGCATCTAAAATCTCTAAACAAGAAGAGTTAAACTGACTGACCAACTCTTCTAAACCCATACAAGGAGAGTGTGACTCGATCATTGAAAAAAATGGAGAGACATTAAAAACAGCTGAAAAACTACTAGCTGTACATGAATTGAGTATGCGGGATGAAACCGAGGCAGAAACAATATCATCCGGCACACCACAAGAAAAATTGGAATTTAAAATAACAGTCTTATGGTCAGAAAAAACAGTATCAACAATCTTCATGCTATCAACAGAAAAACCACGTGATAATACAAGGTCGAGCGTATGTCCCCGATAATACAAGGTCGAGAGTTGGCCCCGAAACACATTGTAAAAAATCAAATGACTCTAGTAAATTTAAAAATTCTTTGACCAGGGGCCTTGAAGGGCAACACACATGAATATTAAAATCCCCCAAAATTAAAATATTGTCAAAAGAAGAGACAATACCAGATAAAAATTCAGAAAACTCCTGAATAAAATCCCCATGAAAGCTTGGGGGTCTATAAATCAAAACACATAACAACGATTTGAAATAATTCAGCGTAATTAACTGAGATTCAAAAGTACTAAAAAGCGCAGAAGGTGAAAGTCTACACTTAAATTTGTCTTTAAAAACAACTGCAAGACCCCCACCACGACCAACAAACCTAGGGGTGCTAAAGAAACTGCAACCAGGAGGAGAAAGTTCAGAGAGAGAAGCCGTTTCACCAGCATTAAGCCAAGTCTCAGTAATAAATAAAAAATCAATTTCATAGGACAGAAAAAGATCGTTTAAAATAAAGGTCTTATTTGCCAGGGATCTCGCGTTGATCAACGCCATTGTTACTGGAGTGAAAGTGGGATCAGAGGAGGATTGCAGAGAGGAATCATAGAATGTTACCGGACTCCCATCACGTAAAGAGCGAAGATTCCGATGATTTACTCCTCGATCTGCAGACTGTCGCCTTACATTCACCATCCGCGAGGACTGAGGCATCAACGCCGAAGACGGAAAGACAGGCACAATGTATGAACATCTCAGGTTTACAGCCACGGCCTCCGCCATCGAAGAAACTGGTCCGATGACTGGAAGCTTCCCGATCTTCTTCGATCTCACAAGGACTCCAGCCCGCTTTCCACGCTTCCTTCGCCGTTTCCTCCACATGCACAGACATCCCGGCAGGTAACACATTTTCCTCAATGCGACTAGCACATAATGCAAGTGCCAATGCCAATCATCTCTGTGATCGCGAAATAAACAATCGGACACAGCCGATCGAATATTAAATAGCGTCATGCTATCATATACCAGAGGGGAGCAAGCAGAGCGCGTAATAAAACAAACAAAAAACATTACAAATAAAAAAGACAAGGACAGACTGCGGCATGCCGGCAAACATCCTGGCGCCATCTTGAATCTAAACATGCTCTAAAAACTATGTTGATGCCGCAACCAGCCAACAACTCAATTGATGCAGCAAACAGGGGCTTTCAGTTTTACCAAAAATAGAAATAACTACATTTGATGGTGACTCACTGAAATACCATTTTTTTATCAGAGCTTTTGAGAATGGTATTGAGAAGAACACAACTGATAACTGTGACCATTTGTATTTCTTGGAGCAACATACAAGGGATCATGCTAAAGCACTTGGGAGGAGCTGTCATTATATGAATCCAGATCAAGCATATCTGAAAGCAAAAACGTTGTTGAAGGAGCAGTTTAGGAATAAACAGAAAGTGGCCTCTGCCTATATGGATAAAGCCCTTTTATGGTCTCCAATTAAAACAGAGGATGTGAAGGCTCTGCAGGATTTCAGTTTCTTTCTCAGAGGCTGTTTTAATGCGATGGAGGACGGGCAGTATCTTCATGACTTGGACATGCCTTCAATATGTTGTGCATTATTAAAAAACTTCCATACAAACTCCGAGATTGATGGAGGAGCCAGGTTTGTGACCTGCAGGAAATAAACAACAAGAGAGTTAACCCTCTGGGGTCTGGGGTGATTTTGGAGGCCTTAAGATGTTTTGACATTTGTGCTTATTTTAGCTACTTATTACATAGTAGTGGCCAACATGTATTTTTTTGTATTCAGCACAAACTGTGCTACAACAATATGTAAGAAATATTGATGTACACTGTAGAATATATGTGTTCTGCTGCTTTAAATTCTCTGTTCCTGAGCTCGCTACGGCGCTTGTGCTGGAGTGAAATGGCAGAAAGAAAAAGCCCTCATGTATGTGAACTATCTGCTGTGCTTTAAGTAAAGTTGTTAAACGTTTTCCTAGTCTTTTGGCTCGTCATCTAACATGGTGTCAGAAGTGGTCTGCACGGAATTCTGATGACAGCAAAAGAAAGGCTCGTCCATTGTGCTTCAACACAGTAAGCTGTTTAAGAGCATCGCAAAATAAAAAATATGGCAGAAGGTTTCCGCAGACCCGATCTGCCAAAAAATTGGCATGTTTTTGAGCAGAAATTTGATATATTCATAGCCGCGGCACACTCAGAGAAAGAGCCGGCGAGTACATATACCGGCTCAATCACGCAAAGATACAGAGTGTTTGAAATGCAAGTTCCGAGAACTTTGCAATCCACAAACAAATATAACAATGGAGAGACATAAATTTAATTCAAGAAATCAAAAGCCAGGTGAAACGATCGAGGCGTAGGTGAGTGACTTACGAAACAAAGCACAGAGTTGCAGGTTTGGAGATTTACAAGAAGAATTGATAAGGGATCGACTCGTGTGTTGAATACTTAATGATGGAATGAGAAAACTAGTGTTGCGTGACAATAAATTTACATTAGCGAAGGCTATTGAAACATGTCAGATACATGAACTAACAGATCAGCACACCAAAACACTAGCTGGACCAAAACACAACTTGCCAAATGTGGACAGTGTTCAACAAACAATAAAAAGGAAGTACCCCCAAGCCCAAGTTAGACAAGTTTGCTCCACAGCAAATTCATAACTGCAGCAATTGTGGAAGAAACCACGAAGCTAAACGGGAGAGATGTCCTGTGTATGGCCAGCAATGCCACAGGTGCAACAAATGGAATCACTTCCAAAAATTTTGTAAATCGACCAAAGTTCATGGTGCAAGAAATCTAAAAAAGACTGTGAATCAATTTGAAGTTTCCAAAACCTCCAATAGCAGTGAAGACTCCTTGTTTACATATGGAGTTGCTCTGAACCATCAAAACGTGACTAATATAGATTTAAAACAGCTGAAGAAACTTGCAATATCTTGCACGGTCCAAATCAATGGGAAGACAACTGAATTGAAAATAGACACAAGAGCCTTATGCAACATCATGTCCTCACAGACATTCGCGCAAGCAACAAGAAAATCTGCAGGTGTCGAGCCATGTAAAGCTTGATCTGTACTTTACAGTTCTACGTGGTCCAAAGGGATGTACAGCCATTACTTGGGCTCTCTGATTGTCTTCGGATGGGCCTCATTTCTCTCAATAAAGCAGTACACCAAGTCAGTATAAAAGAAACAAGTTTTGCTCAACAGATCAACACAGAGTATGCAGATCTTTTCCAAGAAGAAATAGGGAAACTTCCTGTGACATACTGCATGAAACTTGACAAGGAAGCTCAACCTGTTGTTCGTCCAGCACAAAGTTAGAAAAGATGGTCGCTATGGGTGTTCTCAGCCCTGTATCAGAACCTACCGACTGGGTATCATCTATGGTGACCACTCACAAGAAAAACACAGATGAAATAAGAGACCTAAATAAATTCCTGAAATATCCACAGTGGAATATGCGCACAGTGGAAGAAGTGGTCGCGCAAATTGACGAATTCCACTGTATTCTCAGTGCTAGATGCCAAGAGCTAATTTTGGATCTCACTAGACCAAAAGTCTTCCCTACTGACAACGTTCAGTACACCGTTTGGAAGATTTAGATTCCTTCCGATGCCCTTCGGTATTAATTCCGCCAGTTTTTCAGCATGCCATGGAACAAATCTTTGCTGGCTATCCATGCGCAATCATAGTGGATGACATAATAGTGGGTGGAAATGGCGAAGAGGAACGTAACGAAAATTTAAAGAGTGCTGAATCGTGCCCATGAAGTGAATTTGAGACTGAATCCTCAAAAGTGTAAATTCCTTCTAAGTGAGGTGAGCTGTGTGGGTCACATGTTCACAAATAAGGGACTATGAGCAGAATACAAAAGCAATCACAGAAATGCAGCCACCAGACAATGTTACTGCACTGCAACGTTTCCTGGGTATGATAAATTACTTAGGAAAGTTCATACCGAACCTCAGTGAGCTGTCTGCACCCCTGCGTGAGCTGACCTGTAAAAACAAAGAATGGTGCTGGTTTAAACAACATCAGGATGCTTTTGACAATCTGAAAGCAAATGATTTCCAGTCCACCGACCTTAAAATACTACTCATTACGTAGTAAAAATATTACAATCATTCACAGAGGCCACCCAGCCCTTGAGGCAACTAAATCCCAGGCGTGAGGTATTGTTTTCTGGCCTTCTCTTAACAAAGACATTGAAAATCAGGTGCTGTTATGCTCCATCTGTAACAGTCAAAGGTCCCATCAACAAAAAGAGCCTCTTCACTTACACTACATCCCAGATCTCCCATGGTCAGTGTCTCCAACAGTGGCTACAGACATCTTTAAGTGAAATGGTCAACACTACCTTGCACTAGTTGACTCATATTCGGGATGGTTTGAAATTGATTTGCTTAATGACATGTCCTCCAGCACAGTGATGGGAGTCCGCACAGCGTCCTTTCGGACAACGGCACCCAATTTACAAGTACACTGTTTAAAGAATTCGCTGCAGCTTGGGATTTCACACACATCACCAGTAGCCTGGAATATCCACAAGCTAATAAACTATGAGAGGGCAGTCCAAAGTGCAAAACAGCTAATGGAGAAATCCAAAAGAGATGGATCGGATGTGTTTCAAACTTGCTCAACATCAGAAACATTCCACGCGACCAGACTCTGGGTTCTCCCACAGAGAGATTAATGTCTAGGCAGACTCAAACAACTCTACCAATCAGCAAGTCCGCCCTTGTGCCAGCCATGAAAAACAACGTTTCTGTCAAGGAACAACTCTCGAGGAAGAGGCAATATCAAAAGCTATACTATGACAAATCTAGTAAAGCACTTCGACCATTCTCACAAGGTGAAGTAGTGAGATTGGCAACTTCCAAAGGTCATGATCGAATTGGACTTGTTAAAAAAACTCTGTGATGAACCAAGGTCATATCTCGTGGAATCAGAAGGAAGAGAATACGGACAAAACCAAAAACACATTCTTCCAGTCACAGAACCACCACCACAACAGTTTGAGCAAAGTGTGATGTCACTTCCCTCGGTTCAGACCCCCTCTGTCGAGTCCAAACATGAACACCCTATTCCAGAGGAAGCCGGAGAACATTGCACCTCACAATAAACCAAAAAGAAACTGTTTATTGAACAATCAACAGAAGTTCTTGCCAAAAATCCATATGTGACCAGAGTTGGTCATCTTTGCAAACCAAATCTGAAATACATGGACTGAGATAAGAGAAAGAGACAACACTCAATTGTTGAGTAACAATACTGAATGTGTAAAAGTTGTCTAATTGATGCTTAAAATCTCAGCTGTTAAAAGAGTTATAGCCTCTCTCTAAGCTCAGTTTCCCTTTTAGAGACATTTCTCATAAACTGAAATTTTGAGTTAGTTTGCTATGTAATAATCTTTTGTTAAGAAGTAACTGTCACAGTTAAAGAAGGAGGATGTAGAATGTATGTGTTCTGTTGCTTTAAATTCTCTGTTCCTGAGCTCGCTACTGCACATGTGCTGGAGTGATATGGCAGAAAGAAAAAGCCCTCATGTATGTGAAGTATCTGCTGTGTCTCCTGGCTCGTCATCTAACATACATGCTTGCATTTAAAAAAAAAAAAAATTATGCCTGGCTAGTAGGTTTTGGAGAAAAAACTGTAGTTAAAATAAGGTCCAAAAAACCACACTGAATGGGCTTGAATAAGACTTTTGAGTAACCAGTCTTGTAAGCTAGAATATTTACTTCACAATTATGTGAAAATTATTCTGTTCTCTCATTCAAAGAAAACATTACAATGATTTACACTTTGTAAAGTCTGTTTTGGGTCAGCTCAGCTGTATGCGTGGGAGTGACAATGGTCATGAATAATTCACACCTGGAGAGACAAAAGACACTCCCCCGCTGGCTAATGTTCACCCATCAAGGGCATTGTAAAGCAATGTCCAGCTGCAACTATATGCTTGTTGTATTACTTGCTGTATTATGACCATGTAAACACTGTGGGTAAACAATGTATGTGCACAGCATGCACAAAAAATATATTTGATAACGTGTTTGCAAAACTGTTGTAATAAAAATGTTCTTGTGCATTAATCCAGCATTTAATAATAATTTCTGAATGACTCTGAGACACTGAAGTAGCGTAATGACAAAAGCTTTAAACACAAGAAAAAATCATATTTTAAATACAAGAAACAATTACTTTAAGTCAAAATAATATTTTAAGACCTTTTATATATATACAGAGTATTTAAAGCAACAGAATACATACATTCTACATCCTCCTTCTTTAATTGTTACAGTTTCTTCTTAACAAAAGATTATTACATAGCAAACTAACTTAAAATTTCAGTTTATGAGAAATGTCTCTAATGTTACGACCCCTTGGCTCATACAGAGATCGTAACATGAAAGGGAGACCACACCAATTGCAACATTTAACAAAGAGTATTTATTTACTAGAAATAAAGGTATATCAGTAAATGTAATGGTAACCAAAAGTGTTCGTCAGTAGGATGAAACATAAGTGTCAGGAGCGAAGCAACAACCAGCCACACGCGCAAACAACCCAAACCAGGAAGAGAGCAAAGCCAAAGCGGAACCGGAAGCGCCCAGCAAAGCGCCTAGCGAAACGCAGAGAAGCGAAGCGCAGCGACTGAACGACCCCGGGCGGCCTCCTTTTATA
>CAIGQV010018170.1:15544557-15577142 GCA_903798115.1 Danio jaintianensis | reverse complement strand
TATATATATATATATATATATATATATAGCCCAAATAATCATAGCCTTAGTTAATTCTTTCCAAACTTTGACTGGTTCAACTACGGTAAAATAAATAAAAAAGAAAATAAATAACATGTATAACATGCAACACGTTCTGAATAAAGCAGCATCAGATCACGGTGGTCCCGTGAGGTTAATTGGGTCATAATTCTAACTTATTCCTGAGAATGGAAATGAAACAACCTTTCTAGCCTCTTCTAGTGTTTGTTTGTAGGTGTGCACAAGTTCAGGCAGATATCATCATCATTTGTGTGAATGGTGGACACGGGAAGAGCCGTCGTGATGTGCGCTCTGCCGGGAGAATTCTATGGATTACCTAGCGAGACAACATTTGTTTTTAAAATGAGTTGAAAAGTGCACCTTCCAAGCTTTATGCAGGTATATCTCTCATGTATTCGTGGAGATTTCGCAGTTTTTTTTTAACCCCAGTTTCATTGTCAAGCGCGTCTCACGTGGACGATTGTAATAACAAAGCCTCCTGGGCGTGGTCGCATTAAAAATAATGAGCTCAGACTGAGAAACTAGACATAGTGTTGGTTTCATACTGATTACTTCATCAAACAATATTTGTTTTCAACATGCACTCGCTGCATTTAAAAGTAGACACTTCAAGCTTTCTATAGATATATGTCTCATGTCTGTAATTTTGTTTTCGCGGAGTTTCAGTTCTTTTTATTGACCCGTTTCTAAAAACAGTTCGCAGAGAGACAAAAGAAAGAATGGGTACACTGTTTATTTTCCTTATTTTGCAAAAGCACACACTTTTGTTGTCATTGTGAGTGTGCACAAAAAGTAGACACCTAACAGATTCGATTCATCTATTGCTCTTATCTGTACGATCAAAACTGAAAGTGTAATTTAAGTTCTTTTCTGCGTTTTCAGGAGAAGACACCTCTAACCGCGTATACGCGGTTGCATCTTAAGTTCAAAGATGTTGCTGATTTCATTTAGAAGCAAGTGAGAATACTCAATACTCGGAATATCCGGTGTTTGGTAACATACAAGACTCCACATCAGTAAGTGGAAATATAGGAATGAACACACTTAAGTCACAAGTTTGATCAGGAAAAAAAGAACCAGCTTTGCGACCAGTGTGGGCACTGTGGAGAGTAAATATCAGTCTAAATGAAAAGAGAAGGAAATTATAATTCAATTCAATTCAATTCATCTTTATTTCTGTAGCGCTTTTACAATGTAGATTGTGTCAAAGCAGCTTCACATAGAAGAGTGCAGTGAATTGAAACAGTGTCAGTCCAGTTTTTAGAGTTTAAGTTCAGTTTAGTTCAGTTCAGTGTGGTTTAATTTTCACTGCTTAAAGTCCAAACACTGAAGAACAAATCCATCGTTGCGCAGCTCTACAGGTCCCGAACCATGCAAGCCAGTGGCGACAGCGGCGAGGAACGAACTTCACCAATTTGCGAAAGTGAAGGAAAAAAAAACCTCGAGAGAAACCAGGCTCAGTTGGGCACGACCATTTCTCCTGTGGCCAAACGTCTTGTGCAGAGCTGCAGTCTAGGCGCCGGAGGCTGGAGAACGCTGGACGTCCATCTTGGAGAAGCTGCAGATGGGAGAGGTCACCGGCTGGTGTACAGGCTGGCCCTTCAGGATAATGCGACGACTCATCTGTCAATGGGGTCTTACAGGAATCAGACTCATGCTCTCCACTCCTCCATGACCACTACAGCAGCTGCTCAGAATATGGCCTGGTCCAGGATTATGGAAACCTCGGGTATAAAAAAAAGACTAACATAAGCGCAGATGCCATTCAAATTATAATGTCTTTTGGGATGTGTTCCCGGCTCCGGTTGCCCTAAATAATGCAGACCAACAATCCTTTTAAGGATTTGTATTTCAAAAGCATTTGTGTTTTATGTGTATGCTAATGCAAAGAGATGTGTCTTTAATCTAGTTTTAAACTGACAGAGTGTGTCTGCTTCCCGAACTGTGCTGGGAAGGCTGTTCCAGAGTTTAGGTGCCAGATATGAGAAAGATCTACCGCCTACAGTTGATTTTGATATTCTGGGAATAATCAATTGTCCAGAATTAATTGAGTGTAGTGGACTTGAGGGGCTATAATACACCAGGAGCTCCCTCAAATACTGGGGAGCTAAGCCGTTCAGGGCTTTGTAGGTAGTCAATAAAATTTTAAAATTTATACGATATTTAATAGGGAGCCAATGCAATGATGAAAGAACTGGAGTAATATGATCATATTTCTTTGTTCTAGAAAGCACTCTAGCAGCTGCATTTTGAACTAGCTGTAGTTTGTTAATTAGACCAATAGGGCAACCACCTAATAACGCATTACAATAGAGGTCATGAAAGCATGAATAAGCTTTTCTGCATCAGACACTGATAGCATATGTCGAAGTTTTGCAACATTTTTAAGATGAAAAAATGCAGTTTTACAGATGCTTGAAATCTGGCCTTCAAACGACAGGTTGCTATCAAAAATCACCCCTAAATTTTTGACTGAAGATGAGGACTGAACTAAGAATCCATCAAGGGTTAGACAGTGTTCTAGGTTTTTTCGTGTGAGGTTTTTGGGTCCAATAAGCAAGACCTCAGTTTTATCTGAATTTAGTAATAAAAAGTTATTAGTCATCCAATTTTTTATATCAGCTATACAGTCTGTTAATTTAGTAAATTCATACATATTATCAGGTTGAGAGGAGATATAAAGTATCATTAGCATAACAGTGGAAGCTAACTCCATGCTTTTTAATGATATCGCCTAGCGGTAGCATATATAGTGTGAAAAGTAAGGGACCAAGGACTGAGCCTTGTGGTACCCCACATTGTACTTTTGATCTATATGATGCTTCTTCATTGACTGATACAAATTGATAACGTTCAGATAGATAAGACCTGAACCAGGCCAATGCAGTTCCTGTGATACCAACATAATTTTCAAGCCTATGAAGGAGAATATTATGATCGATTGTATCAAATGCAGCACTGAGGTCCAATAACGCTAAGAGAGAAATACAACCACGATCGGACGACAGAAGGAGATCATTTGTAATGTCAATGTCAATGTCAATGTCAAGTTTATTTCTATAGCACATCTTAACACAACACAAGTTGACCAGAGTGCTTTACATCAATAAAACATCAGAAACAAAAACATTTCAAAACAAAGAAAGAATAAAACAGAAAAAAACACATTAAAAATTAAGAAAAGTTTAAAACGTGGTACACGACGGTTCATCAGTGACCATATGCCAGTTCAAAAAAGTAAGTCTTTAACCTAGATTTAAAAACAAATAATGATGGGGCAAATTTAATACTGGAGGGTAATGCATTCCACAACCTGGGCGCAGCTACTGAGAAAGCACGGTCACCCCTGCTTTTCAGCTTTGATTTGGGAACATGCAGCAATCTCTGATTAGATGACCGGAGCGACACACCTGGACGATACTCTATCAACAACTCCGAAAGATAAGAAGGGGCCCAACCATTTAATGATTTGAAAACTAGGAGAAGAATTTTAAAATCGACACGATATTGCACAGGTAGCCAGTGCAAGGAGCGTAGCACTGGAGTAATATGATCACGTTTTTTTGTGCAGGTTAAAAGTCTTGCCGCTGCATTTTGTACCATCTGTAACCGGGATAAAGCTGATTGGCTAATGCCGTGATACAGTGAATTGCAGTAATCAAGCCTTGATGTTAAAAATGCATGAATTATTTTTTCAAAATTATTAAAAGATACTATAGGTTTTACTTTAACTAAAAGACGGAGCTGGAAAAAACAGGATTTGACCACTGAATTTATCTGCTTGTCCAATTTTAAACCATCATCGAAAATAAAACCTAAGTTCTTTACGCAAGACTTTACAGAACGTGTTGAGTTTCCTAAAGTTATTTGAGTTGGCAAATCCGATGTACCAAACACTATGATTTCCGTTTTATTCTCATTAAAATTAAGAAAGTTTAAGGATAGCCACGCTTTCACATCAGACAGGCAGGCCCTAAGTGTTTCCATCCCAACAGTATTTGGTTTTAGGGGTACATAAACTTGAGTGTCGTCTGCATAGCAGTGGAACGACAACCCATATTTCCGAAAAATAGACCCTAATGGGAGCATATAAAGCGAAAAGAGAATAGGAGCTAAAATGGAACCCTGCGGAACACCACACGGTAGCACAGCGGCCTCCGATGAATATTCCCCAATATTAACACTAAACTTCCTATTTAAAAGATACGACCTAAACCATTCGAGGGCGGCTCCTTTTATTCCAACACAGTGCTCCAAACGAGTCAATAGTGTGGCATGATCTAACGTATCAAAAGCCACACTCAGATCTAGCAGCAAGAGTACGGTGCTAACTCCAGAATCAGCAGCAACTAAAACATCATTTAGCACTTTCAGGAGTGCAGTCTCCGTCGAATGATATTTTTTAAAACCAGACTGAAAGGTCTCAAATATCTTGTTATTATCCAAGAAGCTCTGTAGTTGTTGTAACACTGTCTTCTCTAAAATCTTAGAAATAAAAGGCAGATTAGAAACAGGTCTAAAATTTCCCAAGACATTTAAATCTAAATTAGGTTTCTTTAACAACGGTCGGATTTGAGCATGTTTTAGTGCTTCTGGTACCGTGGAAGTTTCCAGACATCGATTTATGATATTTAAAAGATAGGGCCCCACTACTTCTAAGGTTTTTTTCAAGAAAAACGGTGGGATGCTATCCATTGAGGAGCCTGACGGTTTTAACTGCCCCACTATTTCTTGGAGAAGAGAAAGAGAAATAAGTTCAAATTTCTGAAGCTCTACTTTACAAACTATAGGAATAGAAGGATCAAAAGATGAACGAGATATCCCCAATCTAATGTCACTGATTTTGTTCGCAAAGAATGTAAGGAAATCATCACACAAAGTCTTTGATACTTTGATTTGTAACTCTTAGGAGTGCTGTTTCTGTGCTATGCAATGCTCTAAATCCAGATTGAAATTTTTCATAAATATTGTTTCTATGCAGGAAGGAACATAGTTGAGCAGATACGACTTTTTCTAGTATCTTTGATAGAAAAGGCAGGTTTGAGATGGGTCTATAATTTACTAGTTCTTTGGGATCAAGCTGTGGTCTTTTATTAAGAGGCTTAATGACAGCTAGTTTAAAAGTTTTAGGAACATATCCTAAAAGTAGGGATGAATTCAAAACATTAAGAACAGGTTCAGAAACGTCTGAAAACAACTGTTTTAATAATTTGGTCAGTATAGGATCTAGCATAGACGTTGTTGATTTAGACGAATTTATCAGTTTATACAGTTCTTCCTCACCTACTGCTGAAAAAGTTTGAAGTGTGTCAATTAACGGTCTACAGTGCTCTAATTGGGATGAAGCTGTAGGAGGCAGATTGATGGTGCTTATTTTATCTCTTATTTCATCAATCTTGCTTGTGAAAAAATTCATAAAGTCATTACTGCTGTGTTGAGAAATGCATGTTGAAGCTTTGTTTTTAGTTAGATTGGCTACTGTGTTAAACAGGACCCTAGGGTTGTGTTTATTTTCATCTATTAAAGATGAAAAATAAGCAGATCTGGCAGACTTTAAAGCTTTTCTAAAGTTAAGTATACTTTCTTTCCAGGCCAGACGAAAAACCTCTAATTTTGATTTCTTCCATCTACGTTCCATTTTCCGGGTTGCTTTCTTTAAGGCACGTGTGTGCTCATTGTGCCATGGCGTCAGATTTTTTTCCCTAATCTTTTTTAAGTGTAACGGAGCAACTATGTCTAACGTGCTAGAAAGGACGGAATCAATAGTTTCAGTTGCAGTGTCAAGCTCTTCTAGGCTGCCTGGAATGCTATGGAAATTAGAAAGATCAGGTAGGTTACTGACAAAGTGGTCTTTAGTGCTAGCGGTGATCGTTCTACCATATTTATAAATAGAAGCTGGTTTTGTAGACCTATCAATGCACAATAAACAAGAGATTAAACAGTGATCTGAAATGTCATCACTCTGCTGCACAACTTCAATATCAATATCGATACCATGTGATAATATTAGGTCTAAGGTATGATTATGCCGATGAGTAGGCCCTGAGACATGCTGTTTCACTCCAACAGAGGCTAGTATGTCTAAGAAGGCCAGACTTAAAGCATCTTTTTAATTATCTATATGAATATTAAAATCACCAACAATTAAAATTTTATCTGTGGCCAGAACTATTTCGGATAAGAAATCAACAAATTCTTTTGTGAAGTCGGTATGGTGCCCTGGAGGTCTATATACAGTTGCCAATATGAATTTTGATTTAAATGTATTGTTTAAATTGCACACTGAGATATACAACACTATTACTTCAAATGAATTATATTTGAAGTCAGATCGCTGGGTAACACTAAAAATATTACTATATATAATGCCAACGCCTCCACCTATAACACCAGGTAAGAAAATGTGTATGTGCTGTGGAGGAGGAGACACCTTCGATGTACAGTACGTGTGCAGCTGGGGAAAATGGCATACAAGAAGAAGATAGGCTTCTTAAAGGAAAATGGCTTTTTTTTTTTTTGTACATGTGTTTGTGTACAGGACACATCAGTAAAGATTGTCCTAAAAGGATTTCCTGTTCAAAGTGTAACCTTAAGTACTTCATAAGGAACTTGCACATGTTTCTGTGAAGACTGAGAGGAACACAGTTGTGCCTGTTGATAACATGCTGGTGTCAAGTGGTCTTGTGTCATGAAAGAAATAGCAGGATCCAAATGCAAGTGAAGGAGTTTATTAGAAGTGCAATGATGATAAAAAGTCTCAAAGTGCTCAAAAAGACAACAAGCAGTAAATGGGCCAATAAATTTGGATGCAAGTTTATTTCATACGCTGGGAAAAACAGGTGGCTGGTACCCTAAGCTACACTCAAATGGAGAGAGGCCTGTGGCAGATACTGGTAATGAGTTATGAGCGTACTCAACCCATGAGAGTTGCTGGCACCAGGAGGATGGATTCTGAGACACTAAACATCGTAAGATACACTCAAGATCTTGGTTAGCTCTCTCTGTTTGACCATTACTCCGTGGATGGAAACCAGATGAAAGACTAACAGTTGCCCCCAATAAATGACAAAAATCTCTGCAAACTTTAGAGGTGAACTGAGGCCCCCTGTGAGAAACCACATATGTTGGGAGGCCATGAATGCGAAAGACATAATCAATGACAGCAGTCGCTGTCTTTCTGTCTTAGGGTAATTTGGGCAGAGGGATAAAATGAGTGGCCTTCGAAAACCGGTCCACCATGGTCAAAATCATCATATTCTCATTGGAGGGTGGGAGACCCATGATGAAATCTAGCGCAATATGGGACCAGGGTCTGAATGGCACTGACAGCGGCTGACGGAGCCCAGCGGGTGGACAATTGGAAGTTTTAGATACAGTGCAAACAGAACAAGCCAACACAAAATCCTTTATGTCACGAGCCATAACTGGCCACTAGAATCATTGTTTAATTAGAGACAAAGTGTAACTCACCCCCGGATGACATGCCAACTTGGAAGAATGGCCCCAACGGATGGCATAAGACCATTATTCCTCTGGCACAAATAAACGACTCAGTGGACATCCAAGCGGAGGCGTTACCCCTTCTAAGACCGTGCGGACCCTCGAGTTGATATCCCAGGTGACAGTAGAGATGACACATCTGCGTGGCACAATGGATTCGGGAGATGACGCATGCTCGGAGTGATCAAAAATTTGACACAGTGCATCAGACTTAATGTTTTTCGAACCGAGTCAGTACGAGATCAAAAAAAAAAATCAAAATGTCTCAAAAATAAAGCCCACCGCGCCTGCCTAGAGTTCAATCCTTAGGCAGACTGGATGTACTGCAGATTTTTATGATCAGCCCAAGTGATAAAGGGAACCCCTGAACCCTCTAGCCAATGACACCACTCTTCCAACGCAAGCTTGACAGCCAGCAGCTCTTTATTACCAATATCATAATTTCGTTCTGCATTGGTTAGACGATGCATAAAATAGGCGCAAGGATGCATCCAAGGAAGAGCGCTGGAACAGGACAGCACTGACCCCCACCGCTGATGCATCAACCTCCACCATGAACTGCCATGATGGATCAGGGGCAATGAGGATAGGAGCTGAAACAAAGCAGCCTCTCAGTTTGTCAAACACAACTTGCGCTGTACTGGACCACCTGAACAGAGTCTTGATGGAGGTTAAGACAGTCAGAGGCGCAATGAGCTGGCTGACGTTGCGAAAGAAACGCCAGTAAAAATTGCAAAACCTCTGCAGGGTCTTGTGGGAGTCTGGGGTTGGCCAATCTACCACAGCCTGAACTTTCTCTGGATCCATGCACATCCCCTCGAGCGACACAATATGCACCAGAAAAAGAACTGTGCATGAAAAACCCATTTCTCCACCTTGACATAAAGCCCATTCTTTTACAGCTTCTGAAGCACTCGCCTGACATGTTGAACATGTTTCTGGAGAGAATGGGAAAATATCACTATGTCATCCAGGAAGACATAAATGAACCGATCTATCATATCTCTCAACACGTCATTCACAAGTGCTTGGAAGACTGCAGGGGCGTTGGACAGGCCGAGAAGAAGGACGCATTATTCAAAGTGCCCCCTGGGGGTATTAAAAGCAATCTTCTATTCATTGCCCTCTCTGATACGGACCAAATGGTAAGCATTGCGAAGGTCTGATTTTGTGAAAAGGACACTCCCTGCAGACATTCGAAGGCGGAAGACATCAACGGCAAAGGATAAGTATTCTTTATTGTGATGGCATTCAGCCCACTATAGTCTATACAAGCACGAAGGGAGCTGTCTTTCTTTTTCACACAAAAAACCCCGCCCCTGTCAGTGATGAAGAGGGACGGATGATCTTGGCTGCTAAAGAATCAGAAATATATTTCTCCATGGCCTCTCTCTGGGGAGGAGTGGGAGTAAAGTTTGCCTTTAGGTGGAGACGTACCTGGCAATAACTCTATAGCACAGTCATAGGGATGGTGCAAAGTCAGAGAAGCATCTCGCAAACTTACTGAACACTCTCTTCAGGTCGTGGTACTCACTGGTCACGTTTGACAGATCCATGTGTTCTTTCTCAAAAACCGAACGAGACACAGAAGAACAAGCAGACAACAAACACATAGCATGACAGCTATCACTTCAAGAAATTATAGATTTTTGTATCCAATTATGGATTGTGCATTACTACATTACCACGTATGCCCCAGAACCACTGGAGTAATGGAAGTTTCTGTTAAAAAAAAAAAAAAGAACAATTTCAGAGTGTTTACCAGAAGTAATAAGTCTTACAGGACCAGTGGAATGAGTAATGGAAGGGAGAATAAACCCATTGAGGGCATGAACAGTGATAGGCTGAGAGAGAGAAAGCACAGGGAGTTTAAATTTTGCAAAAAATAAATAAATAAAGCAGTGTCAATTAAAATTCCCTCAGCCCCAGAGTCAACAAGTGCTTGAGTAGTAAAATTCTCAGAGGACCACTCCAACTTAACCTCCAGAAGAGTAGCCGCCAGAGAGGATCCGTCAAAAGATACCACACCTGTCCTTAACCTCTTACCTACTGACAGGCTCTGGCTTTTACGGGACACTGAGCCGTAATGTGACCTGCACCTCCGCAGTATAAACATAGACCCTCGCTGCAATGTCTGTGTTTCTCCTCCAGTGACAGCCAGATCAGCCCATTTGCATTGTTTCCAGTTCCGAGAGTGGAGTGTCTCCGACTACCGGAACCACTGGAAAAAAGTCAGAAGAGGATTCAACAGTGAATGTGTATGTCACATGCGTTGATCCCTCAGTTGTAGACGGGTATTCATTTGAATAAACAAGCCAATAAGTCCATCGAAAGTCATGGGAAGATTTTGAGCAAAATCCTTTGTCCTTGATACAATCTGCCAGCCCGTGTAGAAAGATGTCCCTCTGCACCTGTGCATTCCACTCACACTCTGCCGCCAGGGTGCGGAACTAAATGGAGTAGTCAGCGACACTCCGAGGACCTTGCTGCAGCTCTGCCGGCCACAGCTCGATCAAAAACTTTCTTTAGTTCATCAGAAAACGCTGCAAATGAGGAACAACACGGATGTTTCTATTGCCATACCGTTGTTCCCCATAGCGCTGCTCTCCCAGTGAGAAGCATGATGACGAACGTTACTTTTGTTTCCTCCACAGCAAATGAAGAAGGTTGCAGGGACATGTGCAATGAACACTTGGCCAAGAAGGCGTGACATAACTGCGGTTTCTTGGAGTAAAAGGCTGGATGTGGAAGGCGTGGCTCAGAAGATCTACCAACTGGATCTGGGACTGATACAACTGGTGGAATAGATGTAGCAGTGTGTTGGATACCGGCATTCTGGAGCTGTTGCAACTGAGTGGTGATTTCTGACACCTGGGTGACCAGTGTCTAGATAGCGTGGCTGGTAGCAGTCATCTGTCCATCCTGTCTGTCCATGCAGGTAGTGGCATGGGTTAAAAAGATGGTTAGGCCAGAGAGACTCGCTGGATCCTAAGTTGATCAGTCCGTTCTGTCACGAAAGAAATAGGCAGGATCCAAATGCAAGTGAAGGAGAGTTTATTAAAAGTGCAATTATGATGAAAAATCTCAAAGTGCTCAAAAAGACAACAAGCCTTAGCAGAATGTCCAGAAACAAAGAACTTCCACAGAGTCAGCAAGCATTTAAGTTGACGATCAAGAAAAGTGAAAGAACCTAGACAAAATACAGACATGAACGAGAGAATAACAATGGACTGATAACCAGCTAGTGAAACACCAACTGAATATATAGCCAACTAAACAAGAATCGGGCGACATGGTGGCTCAGTGGTTAGCATTGTCATCTCACAGCAAGAAGGTTGCTGGTTCGAGTCCTGGCTGGGTCAGTTGGCATTTTTGTGTGGAGTTTGCATGTTCTCTCCTTGTTAGCGTGGGTTTCCTCCGGGTGCTCCGGTTTTCCCCACAGTCCAAAGACATGCGCTATAGGTGAATTGAATAAGCTAAATTGGCCGTAGTGTATGAGTGTGTGTGAATAAGTGTATATGGATGTTTCCTAGTACTGGGTTGCAGCTGGAAGGGCATTCGCTGTGTAAAACATATGCTGGATAAGTTGGCTGTTCATTCCGCTGTGGCAACCCCTGATGAATAAAGGGACTAAGCCGAAGGAAATAAATGAATGAATAAACAAGAAGGTAGGATTACAAGCAACCCATAGTACCGGTTCAGGTAAAATCTAATAAAGGAAGCAAAATTATTACTACTTATGCATTATTAGACCAAGGGAACACTGCAGTGATTTTATACTGAGAAACTTATGCACAAGCTCCACCTTACTGGAAGGAAGGGGCGTATTCTCCTACGAACCATGGGGCAGGAGAAAGTTGTGAGTAACAACATTGTATCTGGTCTGGGAGTTGCGGCACTGGAAGGAGACAATTTTCTTGAGCTGCCAAAAGCTTATACACAGGCGTCCATGCCAGTGCATAGAGGAAATATTCCAACTAAAAGGAATATTAAAAAATTGTCTTATTTAAAACACAATCACTTACCTCAGATCGATTCAGAAATAGAACTCCTGATAGGAACTAATGTCCCTAAAGCACTGGAACCATTACAAGTAGTATGCAGTGTAAATGATGGACCATATGCCATTAGAACCTTGCTGGGCTGAACTGTTAATGGACCACTGATGGGAGACAGTGGAGAGAGGGTTAACTGAGAACAGCCACAGGTAACTGTTAATAGAGTTTCAGCTGTGAATCTGGATGAGCTCTGGCAGTTTAAAATTGACTTCCCTGAAAACTGCCTCGATGATCATACTGGAATGTCCAGAGAAGATCAAAAATTTCTGGAATTGGTGGGTAACTCAGTAAAACATGTGAATGGTCACTACCAGATTGCATTGGCATTAAGGAACATTGACGTTAGCATGCCCAATAACAAGAACATTGTTGAACAGCGTTTGTGTCATCTGAAAAGGAGGTTTCAGAAAGACCCATTATTTCATGCTAAATATAACAACTTTGTGAATGATCTTATTGTTAAAGAATATGCTGAGAAGGTGCCTGTAGAGGAACTGGACAACGATGATGGAAAGGTATGGTATATACCACACCATGGAGTGTATCATCCCACTAAAGGAAAGATCAGAGTCGTGTTTGACTGTGTAGCGAGTTATCAAGGGACATTGTTGTATGCTCAGCTCCTACAGGACCCAGATCTTACCAGTTCTTTAATAGAAGTAGTGACTCGTCCAGTAGTAATCATGGCTGATGTGGAATCCATGTTTTACCAGGTACGTGTCTGTTCAGATTACACTGACCTGCTTAGGTTTCTCTGGTGGCCTAAAGGAGATGTGGAACAAAAACCTGTTAAACATCGTATGAAGGTGCATCTGTTTGGGGCCACATCATCTCCTAGTTGTGCCAATTTTGCCCTCAGAAGGTGTGCAGAGGACTTTGGATGTCACTACAGTGAAAATGCAGTGGGCTGCTTGGGAATGCTGAGCCCTGTCATTTAAACAGCAAAGAAAATTATGAGAGATTTGTGCAGGAAGGAAATTGGCTGGGATGACACTGTGCCCGAGTCAGTTTCTAAGGAGTGGCTGAAATGGCTGCAGCAGCTGCATTTACTGGATGCATATAAAGTGGAGCGTTGCGTGAAACCACCTTGTTTTGGTGATGATGTGATGTTGTTACAGCCCAGTTACATAATTTCTGTGATGCTAGTCAGGATGGGTATGGAACAGTGTCTTACCTGTTGCTGAAGAACAAGGATTCAGTAATGTACAGTGCTTTCGTCATGGGAAAGACAAGAGTGGCTCCGTTAAAATCTGTTACCATCCCCAGAATGGAGCTTATTGCTGCTACCATGGCCAGTCGCATGGATGTCCTTTGCATATGGATCTTTTGGATTCTGTGTTTTGGACGGCCAAAAGTTTTGAGAATGACACAAACATTAGTTTTCACAAAGTTTGCTGCTAAACTGCTTTTAGATCTTTGTTTCAGTTGTTTCTGTGATGTACTGAAATATAATTACAAGCACTTCATGTGTTTCAAAGGCTTTTATCGACAATTACATGACATTTATGCAAAGAGTCAATATTTGCAGTGTTGGCCCTTCTTTTTCAGGACCTCTGCAATTCGACTGGGCATGCTCTCAATCAACTTCTGGGCCAAATCCTGACTGATAGCAACCCATTCTTTCATAATCACTTCTTGGAGTTTGTCAGAATTAGTGGGTTTTTGTTTGTCCACCCGCCTCTTGAGGATTGACCACAAGTTCTCAATGGGATTAAGGATCTGGGGAGTTTCCAGGCCATGGACCAAAATTTCAACGTTTTGGTCCCCGAGCCACTTAGATATCACTTTTGCCTTATGGCACAGTGCTCCATTGTGCTGGAAAATGCATTTTTCTTCACCAAACTGTTGTTAGTTTGTTGGAAGAAGTTGCTGTTGGAGGTTGTTTTGGTACCATTCTTTATTCATGGCTGTGTTTTTGGGCAAAATTGTGAGTGAGCCCACTCCCTTGGATGAGAAACAACCCCACACATGAATGGTCTCAGGATTAAAGAAATTTACTTACCTGAATCGCCAACCCTGTCTTCTTCTTCCCACAACAACAACAAACTATATTACAGTAGTGCTCACCTTTTCTTCTCTGGACAAGCCTTTTTCCATATGCCCCAAACAATCGGAAAGAGGCTTCATCGGAGAATATGACTTTGCCCCAGTCCTCAGCAGTCCATTTGCCATACTTTTTGCAGAAGATCAATCTGTCCCTGATGTTTTTTTTTGGAGAGAAGTGGCTTCTTTGCTGCCCTTATTGACACCAGGCCATCTTCCAAAAGTCTTCGCCTCACTGAGCATGCAGATGCGCTCACACCTGCCTGCTGCCATTCCTGAGCAAGCTCTGCACTGGTGGCACTCCGATCCCACAGCTGAATCCTCTTTAGGAGACAATCCTGGCGCTTGTTGGACTTTCTTGGACGCCCTGAAGCCTTCTTAACAAGAATTGAACCTCTTTCCTTGAAGTTCTTGATGATCCTATAAATTGTTGATTTAGGTGCAATCTTAGTAGCCACAATATCCTTACCTGTGAAGCCATTTTTATGCAACGCAATGATGGCTGCATGCGTTTCTTTGCTGGTCACCATGGTTAACAATGGAAGAACAATGATTTCAAGCATCACCCTCCTTTTAACATGTCAAGTCTGCCATTCTAACCCAATCAGCCTGACATAATGATCTCCAGCCTTCTGCTCTTCAACATTCTCACCTGAGTTAACAAGACGATTACTGAAATGATCTCAGCAGGTCCTTTAATGACAGCAATGAAATGCAGTGGAAAGTTTTTTTCAGGATTAAGTTAATTTTTAATGGCAAAGAAGGACTGTGCAATTCATCTGATCACTCTTCATAACATTCTGGAGTATATGCAAATTGCTGTTAAAAAAACTTAAGCAGCAACTTTTCCAATTTCCAATATTTATGTAATTCTCAAAACATTTGGCCACAACTGTACATCCATACTCAAATACATCAGAAATGAGACATCACGATTCAAAGTTTTTGTTTCAAATTGGGTCTCTCAAATCCTGAAAGTGTCCTGTTCAGTGGAGGTATGTGGACACTGCAAGCAATCCAGCTGATATAGCCTCTAGAGGTGTAAAGGTGGATGTGTTTATTCAAAACACTATATGGGTGTCAGGGCCTCAATTTCTTTTACATCCTGAGAGTGAGTGGCCTGTAAACAAAGAAGACATCAATTACCTTTCACCTGAGATCCTTAAGGTTAAAAATGTTGCTGCAATGAACATTACACAAATCAAGGAAGATCCAGTCATTTACCTGATCCACTATTTCTCTTCCTGGACACATCTTAAGAAATCCATTGCATGGTTCTTGAGGATTAAGGACTGGCTCATGTCTTGTTTTAAGAAAAGGAGGCACTTACATCAGAGTGCACAGTCTTACAACAAGGAACAGCAGAGCTCCTCCTCTGAGGAGGAGATGGATTATTTTTAAAGGAAAGCTGTGCACGGTAGACTTACAGTGAAGGACTTGGACTGGGCTGATATCTTAATGTGAAAACACATTAAGATATCCAGTAACTTTCATAAGCTCTGTCCTCAGTTGCTAGATGGAATCCTGAGAGTTGGTGTTCATCTTAGTAGATTGGCTTTGCCTGTGGAAGTTAAACATCCTAAAATGTTAGCAAGGGATCTTCACATCTCAGAACTCTTGCTGAGACATGTCCATCAGGAAGCGGGGCATGGTGGACATAACCACAAGCTAACCAAACTGAGGGAGAAATACCAGATAACTGGTGTCAGTGTAGCTATAAGGAAAGTACTGTCCAAATGCATTATCTATTGCCGTCTAAATGCTCTGCCAGTTTACCTGCAAATGGCAGACTTGCCACATGAAAGAATAGTCCCAAATGAGCCACCATTTACCCGAGTGGGAGTGAACTATTTTGGTCCTTTTGAGGTTAAGAGCCAAAGGATTATGGTGAAGAGGTATGGTGTCATATTTACCTGTCTTGCCATCAGAGCTGTACATCTTGAGATTGCTCTGTCTCTGGACACAGACTCCTTCATTAATACACTCAGGCGTTTCATTTCCAGAAGAGAACAGGTGCGGGAGCTGTGTTCAAATAATGGAATGAATTTCGTAGGAACAGAGAGTGAGCTGAAAGCTGCCATTAAACAGTGGAATCAGGGGCAGATCAATGATCTTATGCTACAGAAGGGAATCAAATGGAGCTTTAACCCACCGGCTGGCTCGCATCATGGAGAATCATGGGAGAGGGGTAATAAGTTCTGAATTCAATGTTTAAGGTGCAAAACCTGGATGAAGAAGGTCTTCACACAGTGTTTTGTGAAATTGAAACCATCATCAACAGCCGTCCAGTCACCAAGGCTTCCATGGATCCGAACAACCTGAAAGCACTGACTCCCTTGTTACATTTAAAGACTTCACCATCATCATTAATCTATCTATCTGATATACGGGCTTGGGCAAGAGGGCACCTGTGCATTTGGCATGCCGCCTGCTCCTGCTCCTTCCGTGTACGTGGATGTCTGTTTGGTTTTTGAAATGTTCCGCTTTTTGCAGTATGACCATCATCCTTTACTGGATATTCGTGCTTCAGTTATGGACAATGCTCAGCCTGACATTGAGTGCATTTTTAATCAGGCACACAGGAACTTTTTGGTGGATATTCCGGCCTGCCTTCGCTGATGGCCTCTCTGCTCACTGCAAAGAAAGCGGAGGAGAAAGCGCGGGTATCAGGGAGGTTTTGTCATCAAACTGAAAGCTTTACTTCAGGCTGGCTTCTGTCCTGGTCACGAGTCAATTTGCCGTGGCTCTGTGGTCTGGAGACCACTGGCTTTACCTTCCAGGTGGCTTCGACTTGTTCTCCCCCAGTCCCTGTCTCCTGTTTCCTTGGATGGCCTTCCTCGGATCAGCCGATGTTACCTGCGAGACGGTGCAATTCCTGCCAACCTGCGCTCGCTAAGCAAAGCATCGCTTTCTTCGAATAGGGATTCACCTACCAAAGATCTTTGGGGAATAAGACTAAATGACTTCTGGGGAATAAGACTCTAAATGATCTGCTAAATGACTTCTTCACTATGCCCAGTTTGGATTTTATGTTCATCAGTGAATCATAGATTACGGTTGGTGATTTAATTCCTTTTTCAGAACTGTTTCCAGATGACTGTATGTTTTTTTTTTTATTCCCACCCCCCAAACAAGAGAGGGGATGGTTTAGTGACTATTGTAAAGGACTCGTTGCTGGTCTGTTTCAGTACATACATTTATTAGCTTTGAAGTACAACTTTTGCATCTCGACTGGAACGGTCCTATTTTACTACCTGTGTTTTATCGCCCTCCTCACTCAGCTACAGACTTTATACAGCAATTCACAGAAATCATCGGAAATATTGCCATGAAGTATGACCGTTTTTTATTAGTGGGTGATTTTAATATTTATGTATGCTGTCAGGCAAACCCATTATCGAAGGAGTTTCTTAACCTTATTGACTCTTTTAGTCTGGTTCAATGGATAAAAGAATCGACCCATGTTTTGGGCCATACCTTAGATCTTGTACTCTCTCACGGGTTTGCTGTCACTGATATTGAGTTTTCTGACCTCCCGCTTTCTGACCATAAGCAGATTTTATTTTACATGTTTCTTCCTACTCTCCCTCTATCCACTAATGTTGATGTAACACTGTCTCGATATTATTCTCCTACGTTTGGGGCCAAATTTAATCTGTGTTTTTTGGTAACTTGCTCTCATTATTCTTTGGATCTGCCGCTAATTGTCCTGGATGCTGACCAACATCTCAGTCTCCTAAATGGCAAAACCCAAACACTCGTCTGCTGTGCCAAGCCTGTAGAAAGGTTGAGCAGAAATGGAAAAAGGACAAATTACAAACTTCTTATCAGATGTTAAAAGACAGTCACCTGCTAAATCTGCCAAGGCTTCTTATTTTTCTGAACTAATTGTAAAAAATCATTCTACACCTAAATCCCTGTTCTCAGTTATACGCTCTGTTGTAAATCCCCCTGTCAATTTAATGCCTGTTGCTTCAGTTGCTCTATGTGAAAGCTTTCTGAGACATTTCACAGACAAAATCTCCATTTTAAAGCCAAAAGTCTGCTCCATTCCCATTCAACCCCATCCTCTCACTCTGCATCTGGTCTATTGGGTGGCTTTCGATACCGTCTCTCATAATGTAATTGCTAATATTAAACTTTCCCAATGATATCATTCATTTTCTTTTTGGCTTAGTCCTTTTATTAATCTGGGGTCGCCACAGCGGAATGAACCTCCAACTTATCCAGCATATGTTTTACGCAGCGGATGCCCTTCCAGCTGCAACCCATCACTGGGAAACATCCATACACACTCATTCACACACATACAGTATGGACAATTTTAGCCTACCCAATTCACCTATACCACGTCTTTGGACTTGTGGGGGAAACGGGAGCACCCAGAGGAAACCCACGCGAACATGGGGAGAACATGCAAACTCCAGACAGAAACAGCAACTGACCCAGCCGAGGCTCGAACCCAAATTTCTAAAACAAATCATTGACACTGTCGGCCCAGGCTTGGCATCCTTTTTTAATAAGAGCCTCTCTACTGGCTCTTTTTCCACTGAACTTTAAATGGCCACCGTCGCTCCGCTTTTAAAAAAGCCTTCACTGGATCCCTCTATCCTGAATAATTTTCGCCCATTCTCTGTCTTACCATTCTGCTCTAAGATTTTTTTTTTTAAAACGTATTTGATCAATTTGACTTTTAAAAAAAATAGTAACTCTATCACTGAAATCTTTCATTATGGGTTCAAAATGGCTCATAGCACTATAACGGCCCTTGTCAGAGTACTTAATTATATCCTGTTAGCCACTGACTGTGGTCATTCTGTGGTCCTGGTTCTTTTAGATCTGTGAGCTGCATTTGATACTGTTGACCACTCTATTATGCTGTCCAGATTGGAGTCAGATGTGGGCTTGAAAGGCACGGTCCTTAATTGTTTTAAGTCTTTTCTATCTAATAGAAAATTTGAAAATTTATCTGTGGCCTCCCTCAAGGCTCAGTCTTAGCTCCCTCACTTTTTTTATTATACATGCTTCCGCTAGGGCCCATTCTAAGAAGTCATGGGGTGTCTTTCCATTTCTATGCTGATGACACCCAGATTTATTTACCTATTAAGAGGAATGACCCTCTAGCTCAAAATCGATCTTAAAGTGTTTTTACTTGTATATAAATCCCTTCATAATCTAGTCTCAAATTATCTCTCTGAGCTGTTACATTTTTACACTCCTGTAAAATCTCTTAGATCAAGTGATCAAAGTTTTCTTTTAGTTCCTCAGTCCAGACTGAAACGTAGAGGGGACAGAACTTTCTCTGTGGCGGGTCCGCAGTTATGGGACACTTTGCCCCTTGAGATTAGAATGGCTCCATCACTATCTATTTTTAAATCACACACTTGTTCAGCTTGGTGTTTTCTATTGCTTCATTTTTAAATTTATTCAGTCGTTTTTCTTGGTTTATTTTTATGTTTTTATAATCTGTCTCTTTATTGTATTCTGTCTTATGTACAGCACTTTGGTCAGTCTTGTGGCTGTTTTTAAATGTGCTTTATAAATAAATGAACTTGAACTTGAACTATTACCCCCTGAATTGTTCCAACCAACAGACGTGTATGCACTTAGGAGATGGAAACTAGTTCAATACACGTTTAATCTATTCTGGAAGACATGGGTTAAGGAATACTTGCCTCAGCCACAGGAGCGTCAAAGATGGGTAGGAGTGAAGAGGAACCTTATTGTGCGAGATCTCGTGGTCATAATGGACAACACAGCGCTTTGAAATTCTTGGCCAACAGGTCAAGTGATACAAACCAGATTAAAGGTACAGATTAAAAGAAGAAAATTATTTAAGTATTTGAATTTATAGTTGAACTTTCATGTGTTTGTTTTATGTCTCCTATCTGTAATTTTGGATAATCATTATATGTTGACCTAATAATTAGGGGGTGGTGTATAGAAGCCATATATTACTTTCATGTAAATATAATGTTTATTAGTTTTTTTGATTGGTTTGGGTTCTTCACAGTGACATATTATGTTTTGGTCACGTGGGCATACCTGGTACTTGCTAGAGCTAATAAAGTGTGCACACACTCACACAGGTGGCAAGAGGAGAGAAGAGAGTGGGGTAGCTGTATTTTTTGTTGACCGCTACAATGCTACACCGCAACACGCCACATTTAATGGCTTCTCTCAATATTGAAAAGCAGTGGCACTACTAGAAGCTCCTCCAGAGCTCATCAACCAACCTCTATGGCTGTGTCCTGCAACCCTGAGAAAGAAGCTCATTTTAATTCCAACCTAAATCACAACCTAAACATCATCAGAGGAAGAAATATCCAAACATCACTTATCTTCACATCCCATAACCTGCCCTTTGGACCCTATCCCCCTTGGGAAATGTCTTGCAGGCCCTGCACATATCAAACACTTATCATTAACATTTCACTCCACACTGGCACTTTCCCAAACACATTTAATGGTGCAGCATGTAAGATTGACATCCAGTGATTGAACTAGGTATTGAAGTTCAAATTCAAACCACTTTTTCACATGCCCCCTCCTCTGACAACTCCATCCAAATGCAGACTGACAGATTTACAACACCAACAGGAGCGACTGTGCCTGATACTGAGCCTACTCGTGTCCAGATTACGACACGCAATAAGAGGAATATTTTAATATTTGTTAAAAGGAGTTTTTGTCCTAACCATCACCTGAAAAACATATGTCAGTGTAGTTGGTCGGGATTGTATTCAAAAAACCACAGCTGCCCAACTCACTGTAGAATTAATTGTGCACCTCAACTCTCCAGTTTCCACCAAAACTGTTCATCAGCAGCTCCACAGGGTTTCAAAATCCTGGACTGTGGAAAATGTGAAACATGTATTGTTCTCTGATAAGTCCACCTTCACTGTCTTTCCCACATCTGAGAGAGTTACGGTGTGGAGAAGCCCCAAAGTAGCGTACCACCCAGACTGTTGCTGCCCAAAGTGAAGCATTGGGGTGGATCAGTGATGGTTTGGGCTACAATGTCATGGCATTCCCCAGGCCCAATACTTGTGCTAGATGGGCACGTCACTGCCAAGGACTACCTGACCAACCTGAAGGGCCATGTGCACCCAATGGTTCAAACTTTGTATCTAGAGGCTGTGCCATGTATCAGAATGATAATGCACCAATACACACAGCAAGACTGATGAAAGAGTGGTTTGATCAACATGAAAGTGAAGTTGATCTCTCCCATGGCCTGCTAATTCACCAGAACTAAATATTATTGAGGTGTTTTGGAGGAGCGTGTCAGGAAACTTTTTCCTCCACCAGCATCATGTAGTGACTTGGCCACTATTCTGCAAGACGAATGCCTCAAAATCCCTCTGGCCACTGTACAGGACTTGTATCTGTCATTTCCAAGACTAATTGATGCTGTATTGGTCGCAAAAGGAGACCCTACACCTAGTGAATTATTGTGGTCTAAAACCAAGCGTTTCAGTTTCATTGTCAAACCACTGTACATCCCTTCCAGGAGCCTACGGTCAGAAGGTCAGCGCCACTTTGTGGTGCCATGACAAAGAGGCTATGTCACTTTCTAAAATCTTTTTATTCATTGATCCTCATTGGTGCAATAATCTTCCAATTCCAATTGTGAACTGCTGATTCACTGGTATCATTCAAATGGCAACTAAACCTCCCCCTCCTTACCCTACCTCTTACTTCTCTGAGCACTAACAGTTCCTTGTATAAGTAGCACTTCTTTCTTTCAAGATTTAAATGTATATAAATTAAAGAAACATGAGAAAAGCCGATCAGCTTGTTGTCATGCATAATATATCAGCTTGATATATTACTAGAAGAGAAAAGCCATTGCAGCCACGTGCTTCTACCACGATGTCACACTGCTTTTTTTTGGGGGGGGGTCCTGGTTTCTGGAACTTTCCTCGATCTCTGGTCCACTCTACTCTGTCTCCCAAATCTGGCACCGTTCAAGCTACCAAGGAAACCAGTCATGCCAGAAAAGTCGTCCATATGGATGTAAGTAGTCAGCAGTGCTGTCCGTAGCATTTGGTTAACACAAAAAATGCAGCCATATGCATCAGCAAGCACATATATTCATCTCATCTGAACCATCTGATTAGCACCCATACTTAGAGGCACTCACTGTCTACCATTCACCACCAAAAACTTCATTTAGAAAAAATCCTACTCTCTCCTGCTCATCGTCGTTACTGTTGGTGCTGTTTGCATCCTGGATTGTCTCTGTGTCTCCATCGTCTCCCTTGTTCATCGTTCATTCAAAGACATTACAGATAAGCAAAAGACTAACAATAAGTTTACCAGTTCTGCACTCAAGATTACAAAGTATTCAATAAATTATCTACCTTATCCCTGTGTGTTCTTCTGAGTAAATGTGACAAAAGACTGGACTTGCACACAAACAAACAGCATGAATTCCCAACCACCATAACCCTGGATCCCTTCATGGAAATTGCACTAAAGGCACAGCACTAAAGGTCTCCCTCGCAAGTTCCATGACATTTCTGGCTTCCTATTCGGGCAAGGCAGCTGAGTGTAGTGGCTTTCTGCTTCAAGTGAATCTAAATATTGAAATTCAACCAGTGAAGTTCCCCAATGATCATGCCAAGGTAGCCTTTTTCATTTTTTCTCAATAAATTGTAAATGTATCTGCTTTTTGCACCTTGTCCTTAGAATATATTTAGCTATCACACAAAATGACAGTTTATTGTTAAAAATGCTGTAATGTTTTATATATATATATATATATATATATATATATATATATGTGTGTGTGTGTGTGTGTGTGTGTGTGTGTTTGCTTCCGAACCCCCTTCATTCACCCCTCAGCAATGCACAGACACTGGACTTGGATGAGGATGATTTTATTGTAATCCTGCACACAGAGCAGTAGCAATGAGCTCGTAAAACAAGTTAGAAATCCACATCTAAAACACATATCATTTCATTAGTACATGGTGCACATGGGGGGAAAAAACATTAAAACGGGAATAAAAGTATCGAAATCAAACAAATATAAAAAGAAAACCCACTCTACAAATTAATCAATATAAATAGAATATGCTAGACTTTTAAATCAGCGTCTAACTTTTCATTTGAAATGATATTTTTATATTTTAATGTGGAGCTAAAACAAAAACGACTCACCTACAGCAGTTCTCATTAACTCTGCTGCAGTCTACACAAGCTCTGTGTGCAACAGCGCCACTGGCGAACCAATAGGATCTGCAACTCCCATTAAAGCAGGATTTAATAAAGAACTCACAAACAGATATTTATGTTATACATTTATCTTGTTACATACACCCCCCTTAAATCCTGCTTAATGGGAACATGTATGTTAACCAAACAAACTAACAGTGAAGAAAAAGAAAAGAGAGAGAAAAATTATTTACAACATGGGACATCTACTTTACATATTCAACCAATAAAAAAAGAGAAAAAACAGCATATGGAGTATGATTCTGTCAATCAATATATTCTCCCATGAGGAGTATTACAGAGAGACTATTGAGAGTATTGCCTGTTACGCCTCAAAAATTTCATCATACGCTAACTCCTTGCCAGATTTCTAAATATGTTTCAATCTGTTTACCTTTTGTTCTCTTCAAGAAAACAATTGTAACATTTTTATGTGAAAAAACTTTTAACTAAATAAGCAAAAGAACTCACTGTAGAGTCAGAACTGTACATGTGTTGTTCATTTATTTCACAAATCTTTTTGTGAAAATCTTTCATGAGTCTTTTAGGGGGCTTAATGGTTCTACCAACTCTAGTTTGAGTTACTGCTGAGTCCAAGCGCCTTGGCTGAGTGCACACCACAATCTCCTTGGTGGCCTCATTTGTGAACTGTTCTCTTTCAGTCAAGAAAGGTTTCGACCACCTACTTCAGGTAAACCAATATCATCTGTCACAATTACATCCCTCCTTTCAACAGTACTTATCTCTTTAACATAATTTTCATTCAAGTTCCCAGCATCAAGACTTTTAGAGTCCAACATATCTGAAGCACAGTCCGACACATTGGTTAAGTTTGCATCCATTCATTGATCAACCTCCTCAACAAAATCCTCCAGATTACTCAATATCCAGTTTGCAGTTCTACCATCAAGATCAGTTTCCTCTCCACAGACAGCAATTTCATCATTCAAGTCATCATGCTGTGCATCCTGTTCTTGAGGTTCATCAACTGGTAGAAAGTTCAAAGGTAACAAATCATTTCAATGAACTACCCTTTTTTGTCAGAGCTGATTTCCAGAATCCTGTAAACATTGATATTAGGATACACTGTCATGACTACATATAGAGATGACTTACATTTGTCAGCAACTTTTCTTTCACTTCCTTTTTCAACTCTGCTTGCAACCAACACTCTATCCCCAACAGCTAGTGGGCAACCTTTCACCATCCTGTTATAAAGTCTGCCATGTCGCTCCGTTTCTCTCACGCAAGTCTTTTCTCAGTGTGGACACAAAATCCGTGTAATCCACAACATCCTCATTAAGAAGCACATTTTGAAATAGAACATAAATTATGAGATGAGGAACTCTGCCAAACATGAGAAAGAATGGCGCAAAACCCGTTGTCTCATGTTCTGTGCAGTTATATCACAAGGTAAGTTGCTGTAGCATTTGTGGCCATTTTGATTTGGCTTTAGAAGGTAATGTCCTGATCATGCTTCCAAGTGTTTTATTGAACCTCTCTGTAATGCCATTACCCATGGTGTAGTGTGTGACTTGTCTATGGTCAATAGATCCTTGATTAGCTTGCTCTCAAAATTAGCCCCCTGGTCAGAATGAATTCTTTTGGGGAATCCATAAACCAGAAAAAAGTATTTCCATAGCCTCTTTGCAACTTGCTTGGCCGATTGTGACATGGGAACGCATGGGCTATTTTTGTAAAATAATCCGTCACAATCAGCATGTCCACACATTTCCCATGTCTGAGCTTTGCCGACTAGAAGTCGATGCAGACCAGTTCCAAGGGTTCAGATGTTCGGATACTTTCCAATGGAGCACAAGCATTGGGTTCTGAGGTTTAACCAACCACACATCGATGACAGGTCATTCCGATCCCGAACAACCATTGTCTTGCTAGTGACAGTGATCTACCATGTTCCTGATGTCCTGCTGCATCATGGATTGCATGAAGAACTTGAGTCTTAAAAGAAGCAGGTACAACAACCAGGTACAGTTTCTTTTTGAGCTTCGGATCTCTTTTCACCTTATAAATTACGCCATTACAAATAACGTCCTGGTTACGTCCGTAACCCACGTTCCCCGAATAAGGGAACGGAGACGTGCGTCTGGAAACAGACTATGGGAGTACGTCAGACGACCAAACACTCTGAAGAGTAAGAAAACGGGCCAATGAAATGCCAAATTGAATTGGCAGAGCTCTGCTCCACAGCTGGCAGCAATGAGCCATCAGCGCTATATAAGCTGCACACTGCGGAGTGAGCCTCAGAATTTGCCTACTGAAGAGCCGATCACTCAGCTAATCAGCTGGAGACTCAGCTGCTGTGGCAGTGGAGACGCACGTCTCAGTTCCCTTATTCGGGGAACGTGGGTTACGGACGTAACCAGGATGTTCCCCTTCATAAGGGGACCTTCAACGTGCGTCTGGTAACAGACTATGGGAGACTGTATGGAAAACGCCACTGCAGCTAAGCTCGTCACGCTCCTGATGTGAAGTTTGCCAAGCATAGCGTGGGCGCACAAGCATCACCAAGAGCGCAACCTTCCAACGTCCCCTAGGCCCTTAATTACCATTACATGGGAATAATTACAATTTAGATCGGGGGTCGTAAATGTGCTTTTACCTAGCTAATATAGTCTAGGGATTTTAGAAATACGACAGTACGTTGGGAAAGCGTGCCAGTCCCCGAAGGGGGAGGACGCTGCGGAGGCCACCTGCTACCCAAGAGGGGAGACTTGATGGCAATAAGTACATATGGACTAGCCCTATGGAGGGGGAGTGCTACATATGATAAGCTGGTTAGCGGGTAGGAAAGACACGGGTCCGCCTGGTCAGGGGGAACACTCCGTGGCTGAAATAATCATATGGGATCACCATCAGGGACCGCGCATAGCTGGCACCGAACCTCAGCATGTGGGAAGACCAAGAGTGGGCATACCAGACATCACACGGAGCCAGGCACCCGGCTCCTCCGCTGAGTCGGGTGCTGGGGGCCTCGGAGGAATTCTCTAGGGTTCGCCAAGCGGGAAACTTACTAGCAGAATAGAAAAGGCGCACGTATCTCCGGGTTAGGGAGCATGGCGCAGCAAGCGTTTTTGACACCGAGTTTAATTTCGTCCCGATTGACCGGAGTGACCCAGTAATCGTGAGGAAACCGACTCCACTCGAGGATTATAAAATCTCGTGAATGTGTTAGGTGTCTCCCAGCCCGCAGCTCTGCATAATCTGTTAAGAGACGGTGCGTACTCACGCCGAAAAGGAGGCACTGCTTTTTTTTTTTTTTTAAAGTGTGCTCTCTCTCCCGGGGGACACAGATTGCCCTGGCACATGAGGCGAGGGCAATGGCATAACTATAAAATGGACCAACCTCTGCTTTGATACGGCACTTCCCTTCTGCCGATCATAACAGAAAAGAGCTGCTTAAAGATGTATGCTCTACGTGTCACATTAAGCGTAGTGCGCGGACATACAATAAAAGGGTTGGGTCTGCCTCCTCCGCAGACAGCGCTTGCAGGCTCACTACCACTTTTAATTTTAAAAGGGGTGGTAGGAACCTTGGCACAAGCTGAACCGGGGTCTCAGGTAAACGTGAGAGTAGGCCGGTCCATATTCCTGGCACGATTCGCTGACCGAAAATGCCACCGGAATCCTAACCCTTCTGACTGATACCAACGCGACCAGCAGAGCTGCCTTCATGGACAGAAAACTTATAGATACTGAGTCAAATGGCTCAACGGACCTAACCATAACCGCTGGGGCTAGAGAGATCCCGAGAGGGCAAGAGAGGGGGGCGGGGATGGAATTAACCATCTCGCGCCACGCACCTCTGAGGAACCGGCTGATAAGGTTATGCTTTCCCAGCGCGCTACCATCGGCCGCCACAGAGAGCGGGGATGGCAGCACGCCAAACCTTCAGTGTGGAGGGTGACAGCCTGCGCTCCAGTTATCCTAAAGGAAGAAAACACAACACTAATCTGGCATGTCCGGGGTTCTTCTCAGAGAGAAGAGCTCCACACAACGAATAGACTCCACTACAGGACATAGGCTTGCCTATACAGGGTGCTCTAGCCTGAGTGACGGTGTTAACCATCTACTGATAGGTCACCTAAGTCTACCGCGCTCTGTCTAGAAACCCTCAATGAGGGTTCCAGAACGCTGCGCGGGTGCCAGAGGGTGCCCGTCCCAGAAAAAGGAGTACTTCTTCCGGGGAATTCGTCAGGGAGGGCCATCATGAGGAGTGTGTGAGTCTGGAAACTCGGGTCCGGTTGGGCCAAGGAGGCGCAACAAGCGAGACCCGCACCTCGTCTCCCCGACCTTGCACAGAGTCTGTGCGCGCAGCCTCACTGGGGAAAAACACATATTGCGTAAACCCGGGGCCAGCTGAGAGCCAGCGCATCCGTGCAGAGCAGGGAAAGCAGCTGACGACGGGCCGCTCAGGAGAAGCGGCAGGATGTCCTGGACCTCTCTGAAGCGTGCCCATAACAGCTGGACTGTGCCGGGCTGGAGTCTCCATTCTCCCAGAAACGTAACTGTCGTGAGAGCCTGTAAGCTGGCACGGTAGAGCTCGTATGGGATATGAACGGGGCGCAGCTATTAAGCCGCATGACTCCGGAGGAGCAGATGGCGAGCGGCTGATGTGCGCTATCGCAGCCATGCTGGCCATCCTAACCAACACGTGTGTCCCCTCCCGTACCAGTAGGAACCAGCGGAGAGCGAGAAACACTGCCAACAACTCCAGGCAATTGAATGCCAACGCAACCGAAGTCCAATTTACGAACCTGCGGCTGCATGCTCGATATACACAGCCCACCAGCCCGTACTGGAAGCATCCGACAGAATGACAGCATGACTGGACACTTGTTCTAAGGGCACCCAGGCCCGTAGAAGGCAAGGTCCATCCAGGGGCTGAAGGTGCGGAGACACAGTGTAGTGATGGACACCCGGTGCGTCTCCGCACGCCATGCCCATCTGGGGACCCGATCGCGAAGCCAGCGCTGAAGTGGTCTCATATGAACAATTGAGCGGCGTGATAGCAGCTACAAAATGTCATATGCCCCAGGAGCCTCTGAAAAACTTCAGTGAAACCACTATAACTGCCGAATTAAACGGACAGGGCAGCACTAGCCCAGTGATGGAGACCGGGTCCAGCTCCAACCCGAGATGAGAGAAGCTCTGCCCGGGGGAGAGCTTGCTCATTCTCGGTTGACCCGAAACCCCAACAGGCCGAGGTGCCAGAGCACCAGGTCCCTATGCATAATCGACTAATTCAAAGGTCTGAAAAAAAAAATTAACCCAGGTCAATGAATAATCAAAAATGCAGATGCGCGTGCGCCAAAGAGGCACAGGGCATCCTCCACGCATGGAACAGGGAGAGCCAGAAGGGGAGGACCATTTACTGCCATGCTCGGGCCCCGTCGCACTTTAGGAGGGAGAGAGCGAGATATGGAGTGAGCGTCCTTCAGGTCTATAGCTGCAACCAATCCCGCGGATGGACGCACTGGGGGATGTGTTTCTGCATGAGCATCTTGATCAGCATTCTGAACAGATGACAGATCAAAACGCGCAGATAGGATTGGTATAACCCACCGCTCTCTGGGTACGATGAAGTGGGGGCGTAAACCCACTCTTCATCTGGGCTGGAGGGACCGGCTCGATTGTATCCTTCGCCAGGAGGATAACAATCTTCTCACGCGAGACAGGGGTAGCATAGCGATGATCGCTTAAATACACACCCGTGAACTCGGGAGACCAACAGCGCGTTGAAACGCATAGCCGAGTCTGACCGTCCGTGTGAGCTACTACGACGGGCTGAGCAGCGCTAACCAGGCTGACAGAGTCCGAACAAGCAGCATCACCGGAACGATCGCTGACGTACCCGCGGAGGGGCAGCTTTGGGATGGGGAGTGCTCACCCCGGGAAGCAGAGCGTCCCGAGGAAGAACTGAAAATAAGAGATTGACTCTTACCTTCCTCCCAGGATTCCGCGGAGAGGCTGGAGGTGCGAGAAAGGAGATCATCCTCTGGCGCCCTCAAAGCCTGTGGCGAAGTGCACCAAAGCTGAGAGCTGGAAGGCAGTGCGTCCCATGCTGGCAGCAATTGGGCTTCCACACCCAGAGGGAGGAAAAGCCGCTCTTTTTGGATCGCTACATTCGTTCGCGGGGGAGCCCCAGCCCTCCACCGGGGAAAGAACGGTTCTCCTCCTCTCCAAGTGGCCCGCCTTAGGTTCGCTTCGCGGTCCGATTACTGGACTTTACGCCGACCTATGACAGGAGCGTCAACTTCCTGCGGCGAGGCTCGGCGCGTTCACTAGCCAGTGTAACGGGCTGTGACGGCAGAGCATCTTGGAGCCGCGGGAAGAGCGCTCTCGGCGAAGAACAGCCAGCACGGACGGGTCCGGTGGGGGAGCACTTTTCCGAGCCCACCAGGAGATGACCTGCTCCATCGCGCACGGCTGATCTCTCACCACCGAGGACTCCTGGGTAAAGTCCCCGACAGTGTCGCTGAGTAGGCCTGCCTGGGATATGGGCACACCAAGAAAGCGTACTTTGTCGGCGCGGCACATATCTGCCAGGGTAAGCCAAGGGTGGCATTTCCGGACCACTGTGTGGCCATCGTCCTCCCCAGGGCATGGGCGGCCGACTTGAAGGTCATGAGAGCATAGTCGACCACCGTGCGGTGCTTACGCATAAGCCTGGGGAAGAACCGCCCCTGTGCAGCACAGCAGGTGCCGTGGTGCAAGGCAGAAGCGGCATGGCCCGCAACGGTGTGGGCTCTGGCCATGAGAGACACAGAAAACCCACCCGCCTTGGACGGGGGTCTCAGCTTACCCCTCCAGGTGGCGGCGCCAACCACCTGAGGAATAGCTTCGTACCCACTGGCCGCCTCGCCATCAGGGGAGGTGAAGGCGGAAGCGCACGAGGACCGGGCAGAGAAAAAACGCCCTCTATGCCAGCGTGCGCTTGCTGTGCGCCCCTGGGAAGAAGTGGACGGGAGCTGGAAGATTCATCTTACATCAGCCCGCACTGACCTCTAGTCGGTCCGGCGGTGAGACTGGGGGACAAGCCATCTCCAGCCACACCACCGAAGCAGCCCAGTAACCGCAGCCATCATGTCTGATTCAAGAACCGTGACTACGCATTGCACCCCGTAGGATGGAAGCGAGCCCGGTCTGTCATCTGAGCATGACAGCTCGCCCTCCGATGTCGCGATAGACATCTGATCTCCAGTGTCATCAAGCGGAGGCGCGGGCATCCCGGGGGATGAACCGCACCACCACTCGAAGCTTGGATGGAGCATGCTGTGGAGGAGTGGGGGGTCCGCGGGCCCGGAGGCGACGGATAAACCCCCACTGTAATCCTCAGATCTGCCCGCGTGCTAACCGCTTTCACAGGGAGCAACGGGGGTGGCTTGGAAGCCGCGATCTCAGCTGTGCAACAGCCACGCTCTCACAGTGAAAGCATGAGCTGTCCGCGAGCACCGCATCGACATGCTGGACCCCCAGACCTGTGATGCGATACCCGTGCCCATCATCCGGAGATAGGAACCACTGCATCCAGAAACGCAGTCAGAACAGCGTCTTGAAGACGTGTTGATTGACTGTGTTGCTCTCTTAGGGAATCTGCTCTTTTAATGGAGACTGCTCTTTTGTGCACACCAGCGAAACGCCCAGGGGACAGGAAGCCCAGATCGACTGCCGCTGTCGCATCATCTCCCGCACTGATGAGTAAACTGGTTTCAGTCTTGAAATCAGGTTGGCAGATAGAGTGTCTTCAGTCTCTGTGAGAGGCTCTGAAGTAATTAAATTCTGAGGCTCACTCCGCAGCGTGCAGCATTGGCCCGTTTTCTTACTCTTCAGAGTGATTGGTCGTCTGATGTACTCCCATAGTCGTTGGACACGTTGAAGTTCCCGTATGAAGGGGAACCAGCTTGTCATGATGTTTTAACAGTTGTCTAACACTTTTAGCTTCCTTTGCTTGTTCTTTTCGTAGATGGTTTCCGATGTCTCACAATACAATAGAGAATCCGATGCAAAGTGCTATCCTGCCCCTGCTCATTAATGATGGGGCTGTGTTGCAAAGGAGGACTATCCTGTTGTGGCTGAAAGAGAGGTGGAACTGCCCCCATCACTTCACTCAAACCCCCAGTCGAATGTGCTGCCAGTACAGCAAACACTTCCTGACTCCCAAAAGATCCTGAATGCAAGGATTCATCCTTGCCATCCATAATTTTCCTGTGGCTCTGAGGTTTTTTTCCAAATGATACTCATTCAGGATCTCATGCACTTCCTGAGCTGTTCATTTGTGTATGCTTTTTGAGCGGAATGTCAGTGCAAGATAAAAATTTGGACAATTCCGGATGAACATGCGTGTGACTTCGGTCAATTGACTGTCTAGCACCTTACCCTGTTGCTTTAGACACTCAGCTGTGATGTCTGCAGCATGGTTAAAACGCAGCTAGTAATCAAAGGATCCTCCTGAGGTTCTGGAAGAGTAGTGTAGAAATCTTGCAATGGAATAGGAGAATACTGTTTGGGAGACATTATAAGAAGACACGGGATCAGCTTTCACTGCTAAGAAGATGATACTTAATTAAATATTTCAACAAAACTTGATGAAACGTCTGAACTGTCTAAGCTAACTGAATGTATTAAAGATGTTAAAGACTGGATGACCAACAATTTGCTTCTCTTAAATTCAGACAAAACAGAATTATTACTTATTGGGCCTAAATCCTGTACACAGCAGATCTCACAACTCGACCTACAATTAGAGGGACACAAAGTTAGCATTAGCTCCACTGTAAAATATCTGGGTTTTATACTAGACAGCAATTTAACTTTTATCATATCTCCCATGTCACAAAAACCGCCTTCTTTCATTTGAGAAATATCGGTAAATTACGAAGTATTCTATCCATCTCAGATGCAGAAAAGCTAGTTCATGCTTTTATGACTTTTAGGCTGGATTACTGTAATGCTCTGTTCGCTGGTTGCCCAGCATCCTCTATTAATAAACTTCAGCTAGTACAAAATGCAGCTGCCAGAGTTCTTACCAGGTCTAGAAAATATTGGCCATAGGAGAAATGGTCATGCCCAACTGAGCCTGGTTTCTTTCGAAGTTTTTTTTCCTTCACTTTCGCAAATTGGTGAAGTTCGTTCCTTGCCGCTGTCACCACTGGCTTGCATGGTTCGGGACTTGTAGAGCTGCGCATCGATGGATTTGCTCTTCAGTGTTTGGACTCTCAGCAGTGAAAATTAAACCGCACTGAACTGACACCATTTCAATTCACTATAATCTTCTATGTGAAGCTGCTTTGACACAATCTACAATGTAAAAGCGCTATAGAAATAAAGATGAATTGAATTGAATTGAACTCTACAAGTTGATCAATGTATATAGAGTATGCTAGACTTTTAAATCAGCATCTAACATTTCATTAGAAATTATATTTTTATCTTTTAGTGTGGAGCTAAAACAAAAAAGACTCACCCACAGCTGTTCTCATTAACTTTGCTGCAGTCTACACTAGCTCTGTGCGCAATAGCACCACCAGCAAACCAACAGGAACTGCGACTCCCATTGAAGCAGGATTTAATAAAGAACTTAAAAGATATTTATGTTATACATTTATCTCGTTACATATAACTTCACGTTACACACACACACACACACAGACACATATATATATATATATATATATATATATATATATATATATATATATA
>CAIGQV010018170.1:15524089-15536695 GCA_903798115.1 Danio jaintianensis | reverse complement strand
ATATATATATATATATATATATATATATATATATATATATATATATATATATATATATGGGTATTTGTCTATGTATGTCTAATTGACCATTGTGCTATAGTAGTTGTCTGAAATGTTAAGCTGACAAAATTTAAACCGGTCTATAATTTGAATCGTTTAACTCCAAGTTAAATGGATCTCTTTCAAAGCTTCTCTGTCCAAACAGAAACAGAAGCTCTAGTTCTTCTTCTTTCAGTTTTATTACAGTGACTATTGGCAAGGTCCAAAGAGCCCTGATAAAGCTGGACACCAGAAAGGCAGCCATACCAGACAAACTTTTTTTGAATTTGGCCGCAAATTATATAGCAGTGCCACTGGCCTGCATTTTCAATTTAAGTCTTATCAGTAGTCATATTGGCATGTCAAACCAAGCTACCACTTGGTTTGCTAACTACTTGTCCAACAGAACACAGTGACCGGTTTGACTTATTTATCTCTAGAGGTGCTCAAAGGATTGCCTCACAGATTGGTATTAGGACCTATATTATTCCCTATTTACATTAACAACATGTGTGACAACCTTCCAAATGACTTTCATCATTTGTATGCTGATTTATTGCTGCTCTCCTTCACTAAAACTGTCGATAAATCTAAATTAATAATTTTTACAAATTTATCAACCCCTTTACATAACCTTCCATTAATTACCACTGCCCAAGGTGAACAAATAAAATTTGTTTCAAGCTGTAGTATTTATAGTATTTATGCTTTCTATTGATCAGGAGCTTTCCTTTAAAAGGCAAGGCAAGTTTATTTATATAGCACATTTCATACACAGTGACAATTCAAAGTGCTTTACATAAACAGGAATAAAAGAGACAAGTAAAATAATAATAATAATAATAAAATAAATAAATAAAAATTTAATTAAAACAAATAATATAAAAACAGGTGTTAAAACAGGTTATAAAAGAAATGAGAAAGAAAAGAAAGACATAATAGTGCGATCTGTCAGACGTAGCACAGTGCTCATTCAGTAAAGGCACAGCTAAACAGATGTGTTTTAAGTCTGGATTTGAATGTAACTAATGTTGGAGCACATCTGATCATTTCTGGAAGCTGATTCCAGCAGCAGGAGGCGTAGTAGCTGAAGGCCGATTCACCCTGCTTTGACTAATCCCTTGGAATTTCTAATTTATATGATCCTAAAGATCTGAGTAATCTATTAGGTTTGTATTCAGTGAGCATATCTGTGATGTATTGAGGTCCTAGGCCATTTAGTGATTTATAGACAAGTAGTAATACTTTAAAATCTATTCTGAATGTGACTGGTAGCCAGTGTAAAGACGTTCTGGCGTTGAGCTGTAACTGTCTGATTGTCTTTTTGGGAAGGCCAGTGAGGAGTCCATTACAGTAATCCACTCTGCTGGTGATAAAAGCATGAACAAGTTTCTCTAAGGCCGCACTGGAAACAAAGCATCTAAATTCTTGCAATGTTTTTGAGATGATAGTGTGCTGACTTAGTTACTGCTTTGACGTGACTACTGAAACTCATATCTGACTCCAGAATCACACCAAGATTCTTGACCTTATTTTTTGTTGTTTGGCCCTTAGAGCCAAGGTACACATTCACCTTGAGAACCTCATCTCTGTTCCCAAACGCAATGACTACAGTTTTCTCTTTGTTTAACTGAAGAAAGTTTTGGCACATCCAACTGTTAATTTCATCAATGCATTGGCAGAGGGTGTCAATGGGGCTGAAGTCATTAGGCAGCAAGGCTAAGTAGATCTGAGTGTCATCAGCATAGCTGTGGTAGGAGATTTGGTTCTTTCTCATTATTTGGCTTAGTGGGAACATATAAAGGTTAAACAGGAGAGGTGCCAGAATTGAACCTTGTGGGACTCCACATGTCATGGGTGTCCACCTCGACCTAAGGTCACCTATACTGACACGGTAACCTCTCCCTTCAAGGTAAGATCTGAACCATTTAAGGACCGTCCCAGACAGCCCAACCCAGTTTTCCAGCCTATCCAGAAGTATGCTGTGATCGACAGTGTCAAATGCAGCACTGAGATCAAGCAATACCAGCACTGTTAGTTTGCCTGAATCTGTATTTAGGCGGATATCATTGATTATCTTTATAAAGGCACTCTCTGTACTATGATGTGCTCTGAAACCAGATTGAAAATTGTCTAAACATCCCTTGGAGCTTAAGAACATGTTAACCTGGTTAAAAACAACTTTTTCAATGATTTTGCCAATGAAAGGGAGATTTGAAATTGGCCTGTAGTTGCTCAATAGGGTGTTTTCCAGGTTGCTCTTTTTCAAGAGAGGTTTAACAACTGCAGTTTTAAGTGAGTTTGGGAAAGTCCCTGAGAGAAGTGAAGCATTTACCACTTTTAGGAGATCCATTTCTAGACAGTTAAGCACCGTTTTGAGGAATGATGTGGGGAGCGTGTCAAGACTGCAGGTTGATGTTTTCATAATTTGCACGATCTCTTCCAAGATTTTACCATCAATTGCCATGAAATCAGACATACTGTCTGATTTCTTAAGTTGTGGTTGAGCTTGTCTGACCTCGACACAACTTGGCTGATTGGACATTTGCTTTCAGAGAGTAGTTCACTGGGAATCCTACCGGGGGGGTTTGTGAGTCTCTCTACCGTTGCAAAGAGGGTGCGAGCGTTATTTAGGTTGCTGTTTATAAGGTTTGAAAAGAAAGTCTGCCTAGCAGTGTTTAGCTCCACATTAAAAGCATGAAGACAGTCTTTATAGATGTTATAATGTACTACTAGTTTCGTCTTCCTCCACATACGCTCAGCTTTTCTGCACTTTTCATCATCTTTACCGCTGTTGACCTTGTCCAAGGTGTTTTCTGTCTCCCAGTCCTCTTCCTGACTTTAACAGGAGCAATGTCATCTATGACATTCTTAACTTTAGAGTTAAACAAATCAAGGAGAAAATCAAAAGGGTCTGCAGATATGCTTGGTGCTTGGTATGGCTTTTATAAATTGCTCACTAGTGTTCTCATTTATGCATCTCTTTCTGATCGAGACAGATCTGTCTTTAATGGCTGGAGTGATCAATATATCAAAGAAAATACAGAAATGATCAGATAGTGCGACATCCTTAACAACAGTCGATGAAATGTGTAAACCCTTAGCTACCACCTAACACCTCCACCACACCCCACACACCTCCACCACCCCCCGTCTCCCCCACACTTCAGTTCAGTGAAGATGATGTGCGCCAGGTTTTCCAAAAACAGAAGAGGAAAAAAGCACCAGGCCCAGATTTTGTAACACCAGCCAGTCTAAAATCCTGTGCTGACCAACTGGCCCCCATCTTCACCCTGATCTTCAACAGATCAGGGTGTGAAGTGCCCTCCTGCTTCAAACGCTCCACCATCATCCCCATCCCAAAGAAACCCAAACTTACAGGACTAAATGAGTACAGACCGGTGGCGTTAACATCTGTGGTCATGAAGTCTTTTGAAAAATTGGTGCTGGCCCACCTGAAGGACAACTGAACTGAACCCTCACTGGACTCTCTTCAGTTTGCCTACAGAGCAAACAGGTCTGTGGATGATGCAGTCAATATGGAAGTGCATTATGTTCTGCAACACCTAGACAGACCAGGGACCTATGTGAGGATCTTGTTTGTTGACTTCAGCTCGGCTTTCAACACTATCATCCCAAAACTTCTCCTGCCCAAATTAACTCAGCTCTCCGTGGCCAACTCTGTCTGTCAGTGGATCAACAGCTTCCTAACGGACAGGCAGCAGCTGGTGAAGCTGGGAAAATTCTCCTCCAGTACCCGCACAATCAGCACTGGCGCCCCCCAGGGGTGTGTTCTCTCCCCTCTGCTCTTCTCCCTGTACACAAATGACTGCACCTCAAAGGACGCCTCTGTCAAGCTCCTGAAATTTGCAGACGACACCACACTTATCAGCCTCATTCAGGACAGTGACGAGTCTGCTTACAGACAGGAGGTTAAAGAGCTGGCTGTCTGGGGCAGTCACAACAACCTGGAGCTGAACACGCTCAAAACAGTGGAGATGAAAGTGGACTTCAGGAGAAACCCCCCTGCTCTCCCCCCACTGAGCATCATGGACAGCATTGTGGCAGCAGTGGAGTCATTCAGGTTCCTGGGCACCACCATCTCTCAGGATCTGAAGTGGGACACTCACATTGACTCCATTTCCAAAAAAGCTCAACAGAGGTTGTACTTCCTTCGTCAGCTGAGAAAGTTCAACCTTCCAAAGGAGCTGCTGAAACAGTTCTACACTTCCATCATTGAATCAGTCCTCTGCACTTCAATAACTGTCTGGTTTAGCTCAGCTACGAAATCAGACCTCCGAAGACTACGTCGAATAGTTCGGACTGCTGAGCGAATCACTGGTACAATCCTCCCTACTCTCCAAGAACTGTACTTATCCAGAGCAAGCAGAAGGGCTGCCAAAATCACTCTGGACCCCTCACACCCAGCACACTGCCTCTTTGAACTTTTACCTTCTGGTCGACGCTACAGAGCACTGTGCACCAGAACAGCCAGACACAGAAACAGTTTCTTCCCTCAGGTAATCCATATCATGAACACTTGAATGATAGTAATTATGGAACAAACATCACTACTTGCTATACACTTTTTATACACATAAACACTTATTTAAAAACATACTTTACATGCCAATTTGCACATAACAGCTCCCATATAACGTTGTATATAGTAATATTCCTGTACATACACTTGTAAATTTGTATATTTGCATTCACTACAACTTTTATTTTTAAAATATATTTATTATCTGTTTTTTGTCCGGTCTTTGTAATTCTGTTGCACTGTAGAAGCTCTGTCACGAAAACAAATTCCTCGTATGTGTGAACATACCTGGCAATAAAGCTCTTTCTGATTCTGATTCTTATAATTAAATCTAGAGTGAGTCCACGATTGTGTGTGGGTCCTTGAACATGCTGAGTCAGATCAAAAGTGTTAAAAACAGTCATCAGTTCTTTTGCAGCATTGATTTCAGGATTATCAATGTGAATGTTAATATCCCCAGCTATAGTAAAATAGTCAAATTCAGAAGTTACTATTGATAGCAGCTCTGTAAAATCATCAATAAAAGTTGGAGAATATTTTAGAGGTCTGTAGATAATGATCAGTAAAATGCGTGGAGCACCTTTTAGTGCTATACTCAGATATTCAAAGGACAAATAGTCACCAAATGACACTTGTTTACACTCATAGACATCTTTAAACAGTGCAGCAATGCCTCCACCTCTCCTATTGGCTCTGCAAACACTCATAAAATCAAAATTGGCAGGGGCGGTTTCATTCAGGATTGTTGCACTACAACTGTCATCTAGCCAAGTTTCATTTAAAAGCATACAATCAAGGCAATTTGTGCTGATAAAATCATTGACTAGAAGTGACTTATTGTTAAGTGATCGGATGTTTAAAAGCGCTAACTTAAGAGTTTTAGCTGTTTTCCCTACAGTAGTCTCAGATCTGCATTTAATAGACACCAGATTTGAATGATTTGCTCTATGGCTTGAAGAAACCTTTGATTTTTTGTCACGTAATATAACACATATCTGCGTAGAGGCTACAGGCACTCTGGGTTGTTCTGTAAACATTTGATAAAGATACTGTTATCTAAGCAGGGACCCAAAACACATCAATGAGATTTGTTTTGTTCACCAGCTGAAGATGGGGCATTGTTTGGGCCCTGGCGGTGTGGCAAGAGTTGGAGGGCTCTTCCAGGTGGGCTCAGAGGTGGTTGAGGAGCAAGCCGCTTTTTAGTTGATAACTGGGGGCTTGCGGCAATGGAGTGAGAAAGTTTAGTTCCACCAAACACTAATTCCTCCATCTTTTTTGAAAAACTCAAGAGAGTTGAGCAAGGTGACAATGAGAGCGTGTCTGGTGACAGAGGGTGTGGCTCTGGAGATTCTGGCTGCTGAAATATATTGTCCTGGCTGTTTTCCTGAAGATCTTTGTTGAGTGCGGAGACTTGATGCTGTTCTGATGCGTCACAGTCTATCTGTGTTGAGCTCAGTGTGCAGGGTGCAGGCGGCAATGTGTCTGTGAGCAACGGTTGTTTTGGCTGCGTGGCGTTATCACTGTCCTTGTGAGATGCGTCAGCCCCAAGTCCACTCAGGAGCTGAATTGAAGTCCTGTGGTCATTCTGACATTTACTAGGGGTGTGTGTGCCTTTTGGGTTGAGTTCAGTGGCACATGCAGCTGATAGATGATGGAGGGAGAAATAGATATTGTCCTTTAGCACTTTTGCATCAAGTTTGTTTGGATGACGGCCATCTGATGTAAACAGTTGTCTTTAATTCCAGAAGAGATTGAAGTTGTCAATGAAATTCAGTCCTTTCCTATTACATGTTTTCTGCAACCATGCATTTAGGCCAAGAAGCCGTGAAAACATATTTGTCCCTCTTGCAGGGAGTGGTCCACTGATGAACGGCTGAATTTTCAATCTTTCAATTGTTTCCAAGAGCTCACAGAAATCTCTCTTAAGCAGTTCTGACTGTTCCTTCCGAATATCATTCTTCCCCACATGGATGATAATCTTGTGCTTCTTCAGAATTTTCTCAAGTTCTTTGTTTACATCAGAAACTGTTGCATGAGGGAAGCAGTATGTCATTGTAGCTCTGCTCCTAAAATTCCTGATTATTGAATCTCCAACAATCAATGTTCTTATCTCGGCTGCGATCGGAGCAGAATGTCGCTGTCTAGTCGGCCTAGAGCCTCCGTTCCATGAAGAATTAGCTGCTGAGTCATGCAATCTCTGTCTGACTGCATTTGGGGATTCTTCACTCATATTACTCAAAGCTTCATATCTGTTCTGAAGCTGTATTTGAGTCTGAGCTGTATTTGGGGTAGAGGACGCTAATGCTGCAGCATATGATCTTCTTCGTGATCTGACCCCACAAGCACCCTTTGGTCTCGCACCTTGTTTATGCTATCGGTTATCATGTTAATTTTCAACAGTTTCATTCTGTTTTTCTGTGCTCAAAACAGTAGCTGGAGTAGATTTACTGGACTCACCGACTGTATGCTGTGAGGGTCCACAATGAAATGGTCCTGTGGGATCCGACAGTTCTGGTCGGATCGCAAGTAACTTTGTTTCAAGAACTGCAATCTTTTGTAGAAGTCTGCAGCAGTTTGTGCAGCAGTGAGATTCTGAATTAATCCGATCCAGAGGCATTTTCACAGCCTTGTTTTCCCGTCTCAGGAATGTAAGCAGCTGGTAGCGGGAGGATTGTTTAGTCAATAATTCCCCTCTTGTTGTATTCCAGATAGTTTGTGGATTCGATGTTGATCTACAAGCTGTGTTGTTTGAGCACTGTGCTGATAGGCTCAAGTTAAAATTAGAGTATAAAATATAAAAAGTATCAGGGTGAGTGCAGAGAGTGGAGCAGTAGGCAGAAGCGGAAGTCACTCCGGGTTTGTAAAAGTAAAGCAGTCAACCTGGTTCGCAAACTGAGAGTTAAGCTTGGGTTTTATTATAGGAATGGATCCTTCTTTTCCCTTAAATCTTGTAAACATCTGGTGTCTGCAAAATTTTTACCACTGCTTGACTATGGTGATGTTTTATATATGAATGCCTCAACCAAATGTCTTCAGTCTTTAAACTGTTTACCACAACGCCTTGAGGTTTGCTACAGGTTGTCGTAGACTAGCATATCACTTTGAATTGTATGCCAACGCTGAGTGGCCCTCTTTGAATATAAGAAGGGGTACACCCACTGGATGACACTGGTCTATAAGGCTCTTCTTGGTCTGGTGCCTTAATACCCATGCTCCCATAGGTCAAAAAGCCACTATGTCCTACGTTCAAGGGATATTTATCATTTGTCTGTTCCTTGGACTGAAATAGGGAAGCAAGATTTAATCATGCAGCCCATCATCCTGAAATATTCTTCAGTCTGGACTGAAATGTCTCATCCTGATTAAGTTAATTAGTTCTATCCTATACACCAAAAAACAATGATCCATTTCTCAGTGCTTTTTAACATATAGCTGTTTTCTAACATATTGTAAATTTGTATTGCTGAAAGACTAAACTGTATAATTGTATTAAGTTTATTTATTTATTTCATAAAGTCATGTGCTGTAGACCTCTTGGCCAGGTCACCCTTGTAAATGAGATCTTGATCTCAATGTTTTTTTTACCTGGTTAAATAAAGAAACATTACAATATTGGGTCATGCCCTCTGGACTGTCCATCTCTCCAGCCATCTTCCAGACCATCAAAAATGAGGTGTTCTGGGAGTTCCTCCATTTATTCGTTATTGTCTACATTGATGACATCCTCATTTACTACCTGAACCAGGCCGAACTTTGCCAACACGCCACAAAGTACCTTCAGAAACTACAAGAACACCACCTGTACCTGAAGCTGGATGAGTGCAAAATCCATCAGTCTCGTGTGTCATCAGTCCTTCCAATGTACAAATGGACCAGAGGAAGTTTCAAGCCAATATTCAACTGGCCACAACACAATACTGTAAAAGAACTGCAACATTTTCTTGGCTTTGCCAACTTCTACAGAAGATTTATCTTTAATGTCCGTATCATTACAGCCCCCACTTACCTCACTTCTCAAAGGGAAGCCAAAGACCCTCCCTTGGAACCCCACTGCCCACAAAGCATTTAACCAGCTTAAGAAGAAGTTCAGCATGGCCCCTTTACTTAGCTCCCATTCACGAAGTTGATGCTTCCACCACCAGGGTTGTAGCCATGCTTTAACAGCAGTTCAGTGAGCCTCCACGTCTCCATTCTTGTGCATACTTCTCCCACAAAAAAAAACTGTTCTCTGCAATGCAAAATGACAATATTGGGAACCGAGAGCTCCTAGCCAGCAAACTGGCCCTGGAAGAATGCTGTCATTGGTTGGAGGAGGCTGCACATTCGTTTACGGTCATTACGAATCACAAGAACCTACAGTACTTACATCAGATGAAATGTCTTAACTAGATACCAAATGGAGCCTCTTATTCACACTCTTCAAGTATATCATTACTTTTGTCCTCCTCAATGACCCTTGTGATCCTGAACCCATAGTCCTCTCCAAGTTCATTCTCTGACACATCAACACACATGCAGAACGCCACTCTCCATGAGCCTACTTCATCGGGATGCCAATCATCCACCTTTCGCCAACTCCTTCTGGGCACAGTTCACAATGTTGTGGGCTCTGGACACCCATGTAGCAGACAGATCATCTCACTCTTCCAGCCCCACTATTGGTGGCCACTGGCTGTGTCATCAGGTATGTACATATTTGCTTAGTCTGTGCCATGTCTAAAACTCCTAGACATTTGCCCATGGTTTTGTGGGTCTCGTCTATCAAATCTGATCTTTATTTTGTATTTTCTATTGGATTTAATTAGGTGATTGGCCAGGCCATTTGACCAGCTTTAATTTGTTTCTCTGAAACCATTTGATAGTTTCCTTGGCTGTGTTTTGGATCATTATCTTGCTGAAATGTTCACCCTGGTTTTATCTTCATCATCCTGCTAATGTAGATGTTGGACTGAAGCAGCTAATATTCATTTACAATGAGGAAGGACAGAGGGTTGTTGAAACCAGCATAACATCCACCTTATTGCAATATATTAAAAATGTAATATATTAAAAATGGATTCCACAAAAAGGTCAGTATTTTTGTAATACTACATAACAAAAAAGCGTACAATTATTTGTTCATAATTAAGTGCTTTTCATCAGTTAAACATGAAAAATTATATTATATAAGTTGTGCTGGTGCTGAGTCGTCAGGATGTCTGTGATAGTGCTCTTGGGTGAATGGCTGTGCAGTCTTGTGAAAACCTGTGTGGTTGAGAATCCTGATCTAGCTGCTTGAATCTGGTAGGAGAAAGGAAGAAAGAAGTTAGCATGCGTATGATGTGGAGTTGTGTAGCTCACTGTTGTTTCCGTTTTCAATTTACTTTGGCTCTCGGCGAAGGCAGTCACATCTTTTCCCTCTCCCTCCCATATCTCTCCTGGCTGGCTCGTCTTGGCTCGTCTTATTAGTTTTCTATCTCTGGGGCTCTCCTTGCCCTGCTCTCTAAACAATAAGGAATTATGGATTTGATTAACTGGTCTCTGAACGCAATTGACACCATCTTCTCGACAAGAACCCAACTGTCCTGCAGGAATTTTTCAGCTGGATACATGATGGACAGGTGGGAAAAATGGCACATTGTGTGCCTGGCCGCTCTGTCCCTGGAGGATATTGAAGGTATTTATTTATTTGTAACTTTGATAACAGGGCTTCTGCTGATGGGTTTAGGCAGGGCCCTGTGGTATCGACGATTGGTAAAAATGGTCAGTGTGGCTCAAAACCCCACTAAGCTGGCTGGCTGGATTGAAATGGTGGTGGACAGAGCTGTTAGTACTCAGACTGTGGTTACCACAAATTTTAAAACATAGCGGAGAAACTAGCGGCTTCGCAATGGATTTTGGACAGACCTGGAGGCCAGTGACGGACATTAGATATCTGTGAAATTGGCAGATATTGACCCAAATTTGAAAACCTTTTTCACTTTCGGCTTCCCCCTGACACTCCTGCCAGATGGCCTCAGCCAAGGCCATTGCTGGAGACAAACAACTTCCCCTCAAGATAATGAGATGCTCTGAATTCCTCCTCCCTTTCCTAAGGACACCTGTTGAGACTCCACAGGTTCACACATACACACTTACACAGTTACAGAATCACTGCCTCCTCCCGCATCCCACGCCTTCGTATGCTTATCACCCCCGGTGTGGGTAGGCAGGTCTGTGACCAGTGTTTTTTAGCTGCAGGATTGGATGGCTGTTGCCTACATCGGACTATCTCCACATGCCCTGTTCCCCTCCCCTGTTGCAATGTTATGTCTATGTTTATGTGCTTGTTGCTGGGGCTTTTCCCCTGATCTCACACTGCACTACTTTAAGGACAGTCTTACCTCCTTTTTTCCCCAATGTATCTTATTTCCTCTTTTCTATGCTACCTCTTGACTGACCTGTCTTCCCCTGAAATGTGTGATGTTTGTGTATGGTCAGAGGGGTCCAATTTCGTATTGGATGCATGTAACAGTGTTGTGACAAATAAAGGTTTATCATCATTATCATCATTTTGCAGCAAGAGGCAAACAATAGATGAGTGGCAGACAATCTCTATGATTGAACAGCTTCTTGATGAGCTCATGGAATAAAGGGCAAAAACTTTCTTTGTGTTCCTCTCTTGGACCACAAGAGGATGCAGCAATTCATCTTTATTTTTATAGCACTTTTAGAATGTAGATTGTATCAAAGCAGCTTAACATAGAAGTTCTAGTATTTTGAAACTACTTCAGTCCAGTTTTCAGAGTTATAATTCAGTTTGGTTCAGATTAGTGTAATTTAAATGTCACTGCTGAAAGCCCAAACACTGAAGACCAAATCTAACAATGCGTAGCTCCACAAGTCCCAAACTAAGCAAGCCAGTGGTGAGGAAAAAACCTTGAGAAAAATGAAATGATGTGTCTTTAATCTAGTTTTAAACTGACAGAGTGTGTCTGCCTCCTGAACTGGGCTAGGAAGGCTGTTACAGAGTTTAGGTGCCAGATATGAGAAAGATCTACCGCCTACAGGCGATTTTGATATTCTAGGAATAATCAATTGTCCAGAATTAATTTAGCATAGTGGACGTGCAGGGCTGTAATACAACAGGAGTTTCCTCAAATACTGGGGAGCTAACCATTCAGGGCTTTGTAGGTAGTCAATAAGATTTAAGTGTACACAGTATTTAATAGGGAGCCAATGCAACTATGAAAGAACCGGAGTAATACGATCATACTTCTTTGTTCTAGAAAGCATTCAAGGAGCTGCATTTTGAACCAACTACCTCTCGACTGACCTGTCTTCCCCTTTGCTTGCTGAGCAACTGCGATTCATCAACTGAGGAGAAGTTGTGCAACTATAGTGAACATGATAAAACAAAATATATCTAAACATAAGAGGAGCTGAGAAGTTGAGGGAGAAAAAAAAAAAAAAGATAAGCACTTGAGGCAGAAGCCACCAAATGTGTTCAAATAAATGAGTTATGTGCTGGAAGGCTGACAAAAGTGAAGATGTTACCAGGGCGGCCCTGACTGCGAGACTGTGGTGAGATGGACATTTAATAAGATAAATGTTAATCAGAATCCACTGTCAAAGTTATTGATTATTAAGCTATTTGTTTCCCAGTACTGGGTTGTAAAACATATGCTGGAATAGTTGGCGGTTCATTTTGCTGTGGCGACCTTTGAAAAAGAGACTAAGCCGAAGGAAAATGAATGAGCTCAAAAAACTTCAAGAATTTTTAAATGAAATCGACTCCACAGCTAGCTTTTTTCAGTTCTTAACATATTCTATTTATGATTTTTATGAAATGACATCCATGAGATTTTTGTTTTCTGTACTGCATACTCTTCTAATTTACAGTAGTACCATTATATTGTCATGGCCACACACACAAATGAGAGAAGGCAGGGATTACTTTGTGAGTATTTATTGTGGAGCATGCACAAACAGTGAGTAAACAGGTGAGTGATGCAACGGTGTGCAAAAGGGCGATGGAGAAAGTGAAAGCATGGAATTACGGTTGG
>CAIGQV010018170.1:15459286-15507535 GCA_903798115.1 Danio jaintianensis | reverse complement strand
AGAAGAGAGGGAGCAGCCGGGAGAGAGGAGAGAGCACACACACACACACACACTGCTCCATGTGTTGTGTCTTGACCATTAATAATAAAATTAATTACTTACCTGAATCGCCGACCCTGTCTTCTTCTTCCCACAACAACGAACTTTACTACAATGACCAAATTCATCTGTGCACCTTTTTCTCCCACCATCTCTCACCCGCCGAGCACAATTACGATGGCGGTTATCGCAAGCTTCTTGCTATCCGGCTAGCAATCGGCAAATGGTGTCAGTGGTTAGAGGGGTCCACTATCCCATTTGTGGTTTAGACTGACCACCATAACTTGACCTATATTCGTTCTGCCAAGCAACTCAACAACAGACAGGCATGATGAGCTCTATTCTTTAGTCATTTTGATTTTTCAATCTCTTATCAACCCAAGTGTAAGAAGGTTAAACCAGATACTTTATCTCATCAGTTTATTTCCAGCGAAGATAAGTCACCTAGTGACTTATGGAGCCATAGTCTGGGGTATTGAACATCAAGTTAAGAAAGAATTAACTCATACGGTTATTCCTCACGGCTGCACTGTAGGTAGTTTATTCGTACCCAGATTTATATGCCCAGCAGTTATTGGCACTGCGGTGAGTCTATCATCTGGATTTCATCCAAAGACTAATGGGCAGGTCAAGCATGTAAACCAAATTCTGGGACGTTTACTCCGCACCCTGGTCACTCACAGCCCTGCGTCATGGTGTGAGCAAATAGGATGGGCAGAATACTCTCGCTGCCCACATCATCTACTGGTATTTCTCTATTTCACTGTTGTTTAGCATACCAACCACCCATTTTATGATCCCAAGAATCTGACGCATCCATGCCCTCAGTCCAAGCTTACATTACATGGTGTCAGTGCACTTGGCAGAGAGCATGTATATTATTACTTAAGACTCATGAACGAACACATCACAATGTTAATCTTCATAGTTCCAAAGCTCCCAGAAACATTTGGGGTCAGAAAGTCTGGCTTTCCACTCGTCACCTCTCTCTGCAGTCTCCGTCTCGTAAACTTGCTCCTAAATTCATAGGTCATTTTTCCATCTCCAAAATCCATAGTCCTGCGGCCACTTGACTTACCGCATTCTATGCAACGCGTTCATCCTGTGTTTCACGTCTCTGGTTTTAAGCCTGTCGTTTGCACACCCTCCAAACCTTCACCCTCCACCCACACTGTTCTTGTTGAGAATGCTTCTGTTTTTATAGTCAAGAGTTTTTGGCTGTTCGTGCCCTTGGACGGGGTTTTCAGTATCTGGTTGATTGGGAGGGCTATGGCCCTTAGGAGAGAAGCTGAGTTGCGGCCCAGGACAGCCTGGACCATTCGCCGATCAAGGAATTCTCTCACTCTTGGCAGTCTCTCTCTCTGGGAGAGGGGTGCTCCTCTGGGGAGGGGTATTGTCATGTTGGCTCTTACAATCAGCGCCTTACATGCGTTACACACCTGCTGCTCTTTTGCCCTCATTTTTTCTCCTCTACAGATACCTGCTCTTTGTGGAGGCTTATTGCCATATTATTGTGATTCTGTGACTGTTATTTCTGTGCTGTTCTTTCCACTGTACTATTGCCTGTTTATTGTTTAACCTCATTTAGTCTAGTCCTGTCCCGTCTCATCTCATTGATGGTTTGACATCTCCTACCTGTTATCTGCGCAGTCATTTCACTATCTGAAACCAGCCTCTACCTCCTCACTCACCAGCTCCGACACCCGCTCTGCAACAGGGGTTCTGTCCAAGTCTTGGTCCTCGCTCAGCTGAACTATCCAGCCAGCAAGGCTGCAATATCCAGCAAGGGCGAAGTTTCTGTACCCTTTCATCCAGTCTGCATTCCCCCAGTGGCGGCTGGCGGCCTGCAGCTGCTTTAGTTATTTATTTTTAACTTTACAATAAACTATAATTTGGCATCCTCTGTTCTGCATTTTTTGTCCAGCCTTGATAGTTCCCACCAACCTGGTCTCTTCTTCTACTTTATTTTCCACCCTCTCAGCCTCACTTGCCACTACTCCAATCGCAAGTCTCTCTGAGCCACGTTCCATGACTCCGGTACCACCCCAGCAACAGCTAGTAGGTCTGTTGTGGCATACAAGCAGTGCTGAAATATGTAATATTTTACTGTCTGTGATATTGTTTTCATTTAGAACGTGCTGACGTGAGATGTCTACTCCAGCCAATCAGAACATTTAGACGCATTTACATCCATGCTGTTTATGAAAATAAAAGCCTTTGAATCCTTCTCCAGACACATTTAGCTACTGGCTGTTAGTCAGATTACGTTTCTATTTTTATTATTAAGGCCAACTGTGGAAGAACTAAAGAGGCCTCTAGAGACTGTGCGGTGCCACTTCATGAGATCCAAGGCCTGTGAAGAGATGGTGCCAACCATCGAAGACTTAGAGGACAACACATACACTTAATACACAAATACACTTCATTGAACATTGAAAAATCACTTTAAACCTTGTGCTGGTTTGGATGTGGAGGAAGGAAAAAACCTATTTTGAAAAAACCTAGAACACTGTCTAACCCTTGATGGATTCTTAGTTCAGTCCTCATCTTCAGTAAAAAATTTGGGGGTGATTTTTGATAGCAACCTGTCGTTTTAAGGCCAAATTTCAAGCATCTGTAAAACTAAATTTTTTCATCTTAAAAATGTTGCCAAACTTCGACATATGCTATCAATGTCTAATGCGGAAAAGCTTATTCATGCTTTCATGACCTCTCGGTTAGACTATTGTAATGCGTTACTAGGTGGTTGCCCTATTGGTCTAATTAACAAACTTCAGCTGGTTCAAAGAAATATGATATTACTCCAGTTCTTTCATCATTGCATTGGCTCCCTATTAAATGTAGTATACATTTTTTAATTTTATTGACTACCTACAAAGCCCTGAACGGCTTAGCTCCCCAGTATTTGAGGGAGCTCCTGGTGTATTATAGCCCCTCACGTCCACTACGCTCAATTAATTCTGGACAATTGATTATTCCCAGAATATCAAAATCAACTGTAGGCAGTAGATCTTTCTCATATCTGGTACCTAAACTCTGGAACAGCCTTCCCAGCACAGTTCGGAAAGCAGACACACTCTGTCAGTTTAAAACTACATTAAAGACACATCTCTTTGCATTAGCATACACATAAAACACAAATGCTTTTGAAATACAAATCCTTTTAAGGATTGTTAGTCTGCATTATTGAGGGCAACCGGAGCCGGGAACACTTCCCAAAAGACATTATCATTTGAACAGCATCTGCGCTTATGTTAGTCTTTTTTTTTTTTTTTTTTATGTTTTCCATAATCCTGGACCAGGCCGTATTCTGAGCAGCTGCTGTGGTGGTCATGGAGGAGTGGAGAGCATGACACTAATTCCTGTAAGACCCCAGTGACAGACGAGTCTTCGCATTATCCTGAAGGGCCAGCCTCTACACCAGCCGGTGACCTCTCCCACCTGCAGCTTCTAAAGGTAACATAATAAATGAATATACATTGACAATAAATGAAAACATACAGCATAAACACAATGGATTAAACCGAGGAACAATTGGTGTCAATGCTGGTCGATACATTGGCTATGTGTGTGTGTTAGCACCATGAACTGCGCACGTGAACACCCCTGCTGCATGAGCTGACTCATGAAGTGGTAAACAACATTACAGCGCATGCGCTACCTGAGGTATGTGCATTAATACCGTATAATAACAGTTAAAATGTACTGGCAGGAATAATATATATATATAAGAAATAATACCATACGGGCCTCACGGTGGCACAGTGGGTAGCACAATTGCCTCACAGCAAGAAGGTCGCTGGTTCGAGCCTCGGCTGGGTAAGTTGGCATTTCTGTGTGGAGTTTGCATGTTCTCCCCGTGTTGGCGTGGGTTTCCTCCGGGTGCTCTGGTTTCCCCCACAAGTCCAAAGACACGCGGTATAGGTGAATTGGGTAAGCTAAATTGTCCGTAGTGTATGATTGTGAATGAGTGTGTATGGATGTTTCCCAGTGATGGGTTGCGGCTGGAAGGGCATCCGCTGCATAAAATATATGCTGGATAAATTGGTGGTTAATTCCGCTGTGGCAACCCCAGATTAATAAAGGGACTAAGCCAAAAAGAAAATGAGTGAATGAATAATAATATACAAAAGCATATATATGTGTACATCCTAATCAGTAATCTTTACAGTAGTTCGGTACGGTTTATACCGTACTGGTGACTGGAAGAGTCCATGTTAGTATACAGCACTTTTTACAGCCACCCCCAAACTTAAACAAAATAAAGTGTCTCTGCTATTAGTCGCAACAAGGAATAAGGAGATCAGTCAGGTATAGGGGGTAGGTGTATGATCTTGATTACAGGTCAGGAGTATAGTTTATCTTTGACCTGTATTTCTGCAGATCTGACTGGTTTGTCTGACCCAAGAAAAAACCTTAACTATCTTTCCAACCGGTCAAAAACCACAAGGTAGTTGCTGGTCCATGATCATGACTGTGTCCCCAATCTGTACATTATCCTTTTCAGTCGTCCATTTCTGTCTGGTCTGGAGGTTGGGTAAGTAGCGGTCAACAAAGTGCTTCCAGAAATGGTCGGCTAAGAGCTGGCTATGTCTATGGCTTAGGAGCTCAGAGTCGTGATATACCACTTGTGGTAATGAGGCATCTCGCCTCCCCATCAGCAGGATGTTTGGTGTCACTGGATCAGGATCAGCTATGTCCGATGAGGTGTAGCCATTGGGTTTAGAGTTAAGAATGACCTCTATTTCTATGAAGAGAGTTCTTAGCCCTTCCTCTTTAACTGTCTGGCTGCCAATGCTTACTTGAAGTGCGGCTTTCAGAGAGCGGATTTCTCTCTCCCAACAGCCACCAAAATGAGGTGCACTTGGTGGGTTGAAGACAAAATTTATCTGTTGGCTTGCGAGTTGGGTCTGGAGCTCAGGATGAAGAGTGGAAAATGATTCCTTCAATTCCTTTTCTCCTCCTTTAAAGTTGGTCCCTTGGTCTGCAAGGAGCTCAAAGGGTTTACCTCGTTGGGAAATGAATCGACGTAGGGCCATTAAAAAGGAATCAGTGTCCATTCTGGTGAGGATTTCTATGTGGACTGCACGTGAAGTCATGCATTTGAAGATTATTCCCCATCTTTTCTCTGTCCTGCGTCCCACCTTTATGGTGTAAGGTCTGAAACAATCTACACCTGTGGAGTAGAAGACTGGTTGGTGGATTCTCAATCTAGCTGGTGGGAGGTCTGCCATTCTCGGGTGGGTGTGATTTTCCACGCCATTTCTGACATTCAGAACATTTTCTTTGGTGCTGTTGACTGATGCCCGTCCTCTAATCACCCAGAATTTTCTCCTAAGTTCTGCAAACACCCTATCTAGTCCTTGGTGATGCAACCGATCATCATAATCTTTGATTATTAGTTTGGTGATTGAATGATGGGAGTCAACCACAATGGGATGTATAGTCTCTTCCTCTAAGTGGGTGCTTTGACGGAGACATCCGCCAACACGTATGAATTTGATGGTGACCTCATCAAATTTAGGAGCCAAGCAGAGCAGGCGACTATTCCTTGGTAATGGTTTATCTGCTTTCAATAGAGATAATTCTGCTGTAAATGAATCGTTTTGAATTTGACGAAGAGCTGCAAGCTCTGCCTCTCTGTAGTCATCACCTGTGGGGGTATTGGTGTCTGCCCCATTAGTGCGCTTTATGTAGACCTCCAGTAACTCTGCTGAAGAACTGCTGTGGATCTGGAGTGGGCGGAGAAGAAATGGACAGGCCACAGAAGAATGATTTCCTCAGTTCTCCATCTTGTATGACAGTTGGTAGTTGCGGCATATCAGGCCAGCTTTGTGCAGGTTGTCTGAGGAATCTTGGCCCCTTGTTCCATCTGCTTTCCTGTCCTATATCTTGTAGGGATTTTCCTCTTGTAATGTCATCTGCTGGGTTGTCCTTTGATGGCACATAGCTCCAGACATCAGACTCAGTGAGTTCCTGGATTTCAGCCACTCTGGTGCCTACAAACACTTTAAAGTGACAGGAGGGTGAGAGTAGGTCAGAACAGTTGTGGAGTCAGACCATAGAGTGATACTGTGAATGGGAAAAGTCAGCTCTGTCTTAAAAACTTTTGCAAGCTGTGCGCCTGTAAGGGCTGCACACAACTGCAGTCTTGGAATGGTTTGTTGTTTTTTAGGGGCCACCCTTGATCTAGCAGTTATGAAGGTTTCTTCCACTTCACCTTTGGCCCTTCAGTTCTTCGAACTTTCAGTTCAGTTCAGTTCAAAAACAAAAGTTTTGGACAAATGTTATGACAATGTCAAAAATGCAAAAAGAGCCTCCTCTTTCCAACTCAGATCATAATGTTGTACATCTGATTCCTTCCTATAGGTCAGTCTTTAAGACATGTAGACCAGAGTACAAAACTGTTAATATATGGACAGAAGATTCTATGGAAGCACTTAAGCGCTGTTTTTCATGCACAGATTGGTCCATATTTCACCAGTTAGAGCTTGATGAGGCCACTGACACAATAAGTGATTATATTACCTTTTGTGTAGATAATGTGGTAGAAAAAAAGGATGTTTTTTCCTTATTACAAAAGGATGTCCTTTGTAATATAGGGCTTGTTGTTAGGATAAACCACAAGCCCTATATTACAAAGGACATTAAAGAGTGCATAAATAAATAAAAATCTGGCATTTAAAAATAGGGATAAGGTTGGATTGTTAGTGGCACAGAAATAATTAAATTATCATTTGAAAAAAGCAAAGGAACAACACAGGCAAGCTATGGAACACAGTTTTTATACTTCTAACACAAGAAAACTTTGGGGAACAATGAAATTGGTCACTAATATGAACCCTGCTAAGAAACACATTATAACATTGGATAGTCTACAAAGAGCAAATGAGTTAAATGACTTCTATTTGAGATTTTTGTTGAAAGACTGTGCTGAAGAGCTTGCAGTAGCATGGTGTACTTTATTTCAGCGATCTTTGAATACCCACAATGTGCCAGCTCTGTGGAAAAAGTCTTATATAACACCAATTCCTAAAAAACCTGGTCCTAGAGCTAATAATGACCTTCGTCCTGTGGCTTTAACTTCAAATGTTATGAAGTGTTTTGAAAAATTTGTAACATCATTGCTGGAAAAAGAGGTAGAGCCACTCTTAGACACATGTCAGTTTGCCTATAGACAGAACAGGAGCACTGAGGATGCCGCTCTTAGCATTGTTCATCTTGTGTCCAAGCATCTTGAGAATACTGAAACTTATGCTCGTATTTTATTTGTTGATTTTAGTTCAGCATTTAATACACTGCAGACACATCTGCTTTTAGAGAAGTTGCATAGCATGGGTGTCAGTACTTTCTTAATTAAATGGTTTTACTCCTTTTTAAGTAACAGACCTTTGCAGGTCAGGGTCAATGGGATACTTTCTGAGGTCAGATATAGTAATACAGGAGTGCCACAAGGTTGTGTTTCATCACCTGTGCTTTTTGCTTTGTACACGAATGACTGCCGGAGCACACATTTTAATAATTATATTATGAAATATGCTGACGATACTGCCATCTTAAGTCTTTTACACAAAGACATGGACATATCATCCTACCACAGTGAAATCGATATTTTCATTCAGTGGTGTGATAAGAACTGTCTTGTGTTAAATGTAAAAAAGACACAAGAAATGGTCCTTGACCCAAGAAGTGTATCTGAACATAGGCCTGTGATCATTAAAGACACAATGATACAGCAAGTTACATCTAACAGATACCTGGAGTTCTATGTGGACAGTGTTTTTTGCTGGAGAACACACATTGACAGCTTGTGCACACAACTACAACAGAGGCTTTATTTTTTAAGAAGGCTGAGACTGTATAGGGTGGGTAGCAATATCTTGCTTGTTTTTTTACCGAGCTATGTTTGAAAGTCTTATTTGCTATGCAATCAGAGTCTGGTTTGGAAATTTGCCTGTTCAATTGAAAAATAAATTGGTTCATATTCAAAAAACAGCCATGAAAATCATAGGAATAAAACAATATGAGCCCATACAGACTCTATATGAACAGGCGGTCATGAGAAGAGCAATAAATATTAGTGCTGATTCCAAACATCCTCTTTTCAGTGAATATCAGCTGTTACCATCAGGAAAAAGACTGAAAATGCCAATGTGTAAAACCAATAGATTGAAGCTTTCGTTTGTTCCTACCTCGATAAAACTGTTGAACTCTACCAAGAAAAATGCACCTGTAGTATATTAGCACCTGACTGTGTTCTGTGTCTTATATATTTTATATTTATATATGGTCTTATTTTGTAAACAATGTATGTTCTTAGTTGTTTTATTTATTTTATTGTCTGCTTAGAGTAACGTTGTAGTACTTATTTGCCCAAGACAAATTTCCCCTCGGGGACAAATAAAGTTTATCCTATCCTATTCTATTTTGATGCCTTTCATTAAGCCACTGTATGCTGCTTTGAGAGCAAGCATCAGCTGGCAGGTGGCTGATGACTGCTGGATCATTACTTGCCCATTGTCTTAGATCAAATCCTCCTGAGCCTCCTGAAAGAGGCTGCAGAATTTGTCTACCAACACTCTTGCTGCCTCACTTGAGTTGAAGCTCTGAAGACAGTTGTCAACATAAAAGGATTTCTCCACTGATAAACGTGTGTCTTCTGACTCACTATGATCCAGGGCATGTTTTTGTAAGGCAAATGTGGCACAACATAGACTGCATGTTGTCCCAAAGGGAAGCACTTGCCACTCGTACACATCTGGGGCTCTGTTTCGCTGTAAATCCCTCCAAATATATATCAGCAGTGGTCTGTCCTCTGGCAGCAGGCACACCTGATGAAACATCCCACGAATGTCACTGCTGATGGCGATGGAATGTTCTCTAAATCGCAGAAGTACTGCCAAAAGTGAAGGACTGAGAGATGGACCTGGGAGCAAGAAATCATTCAGACTGTGTCCTTGGTAAGCAAATGAACAGTTGAACACAACTCGGTTCTTTGCATTGTGCTGGACCAGATGATGTGGAATATACCAAGTTTCTTTGGAACTATCAATCTGTTCTGGCGTGAGTCTTTTAATGTAGCCAGCTTGCTGCAGCCTGACTATCTCCGCTTGATAGGCAGCTGCTTGGTTAGGGTTTCTTTGCAGGTGATTCTCTATACCCCTCAATTGAGGCAGAACAGCTTCTTTAGGTACATGTAGACAAGGCATACCTTTAGCATGTAGAAGGGGGGTAGCATAGCGCTGGATTCCATTAACCTCCACTCTCACAGTTTTGTCTTGGAGAAGCTGGATTCTTGATCTTGTCTTGACCTTGTCTGCACTTTCTCATTCTTTGACATTGACATTTGACATTGCTGTGAGGAAAGTTGACTGGTGAGTTCTTGTGCTGGACCCTGTAGAGTCCACCCTTAACTTGTTCTCACAGTAGCAGGGCCACCAGGGGGTCCTAGTGTAACTGGTTCTATGGGTGTAATTAGGTGAGGGCAGTCAGAGCCAATGAGAACCACTGGTTTCACTTTGTAAAGGTGCTGTAGTGGCAGGCCTGCAAGATGCTTGTACCTTATCTGGAGTACATTTACTGGGTGTGTGTGTTCGGCTAAGCCCAAACTGTTAGCCTTCCTTGGGTTAGCCATTGAGGACACTGTAAAACTCACGGCCGCACCGTGAATTGTCTGTGTGTCTTGCCTAACTGTGCGTAGAACCATATCCTCGGGCTGTCCCTTCACACCCAGTTTCCAAACTGCATCCTGTATGATAATGTCCTATCTGACCCATCATCAAGAATTGCATAGGCCTCCATGCTTTTCTTCCCATTCTGAGCAAAACTGTAGTCACCTTCAGAAGTATTTTACTGTCACATGTTAGACAATCCACATACAAGACTGCACTGGTTGGAATCGCGTCTTCTGTAGTTCTAATTTGCTGCTAATTTACATCATGTAATGCGTGTACATGCTTCCTGTTACAGATTGGACAGAGGGCTTTCAATGTGTACTTGGCTGCATGATGACCACGGTCCAGCATCTATTTTGGCTTTTAATTCAATTCACCTTTTGGTCTTTGTTGAGAAGCTTGAAGTTCTCACAGCCATTCAGGAAATGTCTGTTGTTGTCACAATATGGACAATAAGCGCGGAATGTTCCACTCTTAGCTGCAACTGTTTTAGGTGACTTAACTGGTGAAACTGGGCTGGCTTTCTGGATCTCTGTACCGAGGAGAATGGTAGTAGGTTTGCGTGGTTGGTGAGGGTCTCTCCTTATGTCTCGGCATTGCCCTGATGAAGCCTTGGCCTGACTAGTAAAGTCCAAGTGTACCTCCTGTACTTGCAGCTCGTACTCCAGCCAATCCGCCAAGTCCAACAGTGTAGGGATGGTGACATATCGCTTGAAACTAGACCGGAGGTCATGTGGAAATTTGCTTATTAGCCTGGACACATGTGAACTGCACTCCAGCTCAACACTGCCTTTCTGTCCCAGTTGTTCCAACATACTAACCAGAGAGCGCACCTGGAGACCGAACATGCGGAAAGCTTTAACATCGCCACTGCAAATGTTTGGTCCATCCATTAGTTCAGCTATGCATTGTAAGGCTAACTGATGGGGCTGTCCATACATCTTATTGAGGGCTCTCATGGTGTATGTGAAAGGAAACATTGAGTTGCTGTATGAGTCAGCCACCAGAAGTGCTTCCTCCAATTTCAAGTGGTCAGTGAGGATCTGGAATTTAAAGTGTTCTGTTGCATCTTCTGGCAGAATGTTATCTAGTGCTATCCTCAGCCTGGAAAACTCTCTTGGATCAGGAGATGTCAGAAAGGGGATGGTTGGGGCAGGGCCTCTGTATGTTTTCTCTGGAGTGGGCGGAGGTTCATAATAACCTTGTCTGTAGGGGGTGTGAGAGGGTGGCAGTCTCTCATATGCTGGGATCTCAAACTCTGATGGATGAGATGGCATGTGCTGGACAGTGCGAGGGTACCTGGGTTGAGGTGGGTTGCTGTAACTGAGCTGTGGTGGCACTCTCTCTCGGGTATAGGAAGAAATGTCCATATTCCTGAAATTCTCATTTATGTCAGGGTACTCATCCATCACAGGTGGAAGCGTATCTTTCCTGGTCATAGGTGGCAGTAATTTTGTCCGTGGGACTGGTATCGGGTGGTGACCTTGTGGAGACTCAGGGCTCGCCACTGATCTAGGTTTACTTGACACAGGTGACACTGGTGGTGCTACTGGCTTAAGTGGAGCTGCTCTTTCTGCCTTTAGAGTTCGAAGCTCATGATGCAGCATGGCATTCTGTTGGCCCATCCACTGCAATGCTGAGATGATCTCTGGAAGCTGACTGGTTTGTCTCCGCAAGTCTGCATTCTCTTGTTTCATCTCCCTCAGCGTGGCAGTAAGCTCCAGTACTTCCTCTCCTCCTGCACCTGCGGTGCTCGGCCATGCATCTTTTAGTGTCCACTTACTAATATCCATATCTTGACTCACAGGTGAAGATGATTTAGTATGTCCTGCTGTACTTAGTGACTGTACTGTGCTTTGGCAGGGTTCTGGGAGTAGTTAAACCTTGCGCTGGTTTGGATGTGGAGGAAGGCTACAGTTTGCCCGGTCAGAACAATGATGTCTCACTGAAGTACTCCAAATGGTCTTTATTTAACTGTTTGTGTGTGGTTCTGCAATATAAGAAATATAAACTGAATAAACAGATAAAAGTACAATACAACATTAATAAAGGTTACATAATAAATGAATATACATTGACAATAAATGAAAACATACAGCATAAACACAATGGGTTACACCAAGGAACAATTGGTGTAAATGCTGGTCGATACATTGGCTATGTGTGTGCGTTAGCACCACGAACTGCGCTTGTGAACACCCCTGCTGCACGAGCTGACTCATGAAGTGGTAAACAACATTACAGCGCATGCGCTACCTGAGGTATATGCATTTATACTGTATAATAACAGTTAAAATGTACTGGCAGGAATAATATATATATATATAAGAAATAATAATATACAGTCATGGCCAAAAGTTTTGAGAATGACACAAATATTAGTTTTCACAAAGTTTGCTGCTAAACTGCTTTTAGATCTTTGTTTCAGTTGTTTCTGTGATGTACTGAAATATAATTACAAGCACTTCATACGTTTCAAAGGCTTTTATCGACAATTACATGACATTTATGCAAAGAGTCAGTATTTGCAGTGTTCGCCCTTCTTTTTTAGGACCTCTGCAATTCGACTGGGCATGCTCCCAATCAACTTCTGGGCCAAATCCTGACTGATAGCAACCTATTCTTTCATAATCATTTCTTGGAGTTTGTCAGAATTAGTGGGTTTTTGTTTGTCCACCCGCCTCTTGAGGATTGACCAAAAGTTCTCAATGGGATTATGATCTGGGGAGTTTCCAGGCCATGGACCCAAAATTTGCAGATGTGCTCACACCTGCCTGCTGCCATTCCTGAGCAAGCTCTGCACTGGTGGCACTCCGATACTGCAGCTGAATCCTCTTTAGGAGACGATCCTGGTGCTTGCTGGACTTTCTTGGACGCCCTGAAGCCTTCTTAACAAGAATTGAACCTCTTTCCTTGAAGTTCTTGATGATCCTGTAAATTGTTGATTAAGGTGCAATCTTAGTAGCCACAATATCCTTGCCTGTGAAGCCATTTTTATGCAACGCAATGATGGCTGCACGTGTTTCTTTGCAGGTCACCATGGTTAACAATGGAAGAACAATGATTTCAAGTATCACCCTCCTTTTAACATGTCAAGTCTGCCATTTTAACCCAATCAGCCTGACATAATGATCTCCAGCCTTGTGCTCGTCAACATTCTCACCTGAGTTAACAAGACGATTACTGAAATGATCTCAGCAGGTCCTTTAATGACAGCAATGAAATGCAGTGGAAAGTTTTTTTCAGGATTAAGTTAATTTTCATGGCAAAGAAGGACTATGCAATTCATCTGAACACTCTTCATAACATTCTAGAGTATATGCAAATTGCTATTATAAAAACTTAAGCAGCAAGTTTTCCAATTTCCAATATTTATGTAATTCTCAAAACCTTTGGCCACGACTGTACTTAAACATATATATGTGTACATCCAAATCAGTAATCTCTACAGTAGTCCGGTACAGTTTAGAAACAAACAGAGTTTAACTTTCCACTGAAATTAAGCATTCAACATTCACAATTTTACTTACTTTTTAGATGTACACACACACACCATCAATGAACTTCTCCGATTGGAATACTAACTATTTTCTAACTATTTACAACATACAGCTTAAATTATTTCAGTAACTACCGTCATCATCAACTTGTTCTCTCCTCTGTCACTTTCCAAAACTCTGCTAGACACTTTGGATCAGTCCATTTCACGCTGATCAGCGGGGGTGACTGGAAGAGTCCATGTTAGTATACTGCACTTTTTACAAACATGTACACGTAGACCTCACCTACTAGTTACTAGTTATCTGACCTTTCACTAAACCCTGCCCTCCTTAGTTACTGTCGTTATGCCTGTCAAGGCATATGTGCTGTTTTATGCCTAGCACATCTATTACAGTATGCATGCATGCACCGATGTCAGTCATTCCCAAGGAGATAATTAGTCATTTTTGGCGAACAGGTGAGATATCTGAGAGAGCAAGACAAAAAGAACTGCAGTATGCATTAGAGGGGTATATTTACAACATAATATGCATCTGATTAGAAAATTATTTAATCAAACTTAAAGTTAATACTTAGCCGTCTCATATGCTGACCATTCAACAGTTTAGTTCATGCACATCCTGGTAAGTGAAATTTGAAAATAATTTAATATAACAAACTAAACCATAATTTAATTTTTTTTGCCAAAAAGGCAGATAGGATAATTGTTGTGCAATAAAATATAGAATGAAGAAGTGAACGAATAGATTTTCCCTACCAACAAATATATCAAAGCAAAAGAAACTGACACCAAATATAAAAGCAGACACTAACCCGCTATAATGGCGTCACCAATGACTAAATCTCTGAGAAAAAGTTGTTTCCTCAGTTGACATCTCAGCCTACCCTTGCTTCTTTGCCTACTGTCTCCAGCCCCAGTCCCGCCAGTGACCCACTTGTTTATGTGTATTTGACCCCACAAGTCAATGCACCCAAACGTATTGCTCCTGCTGAGCCCTTTTCCTCCTCACCACCTGCCCGTAGGTCTTACATTTGAAAAGCTGAAAAAAAAAACTGCAGTCAGTGCCAACAGCACCACAACAAAGAAAGTGGCCACAATTAGTATTATGGTTACATATAGGCCCAATCCCAATTCTATTTTTGTACTTCTGCCCCTTCCCCTTGCCCTTGCACTTGAAACAGAGTGGGGCTTCAAAATTTACCCCTAAGAAATGGGACCCCACTACAACATCTGCACACGTCATCATATGTCATCGCGATCTCTTGCTTCATATGAGATCGACGATGGCGACTGCTGTAGTTATTCCAGTTGCATTATTTTTTGGTATTTATCTTTAGAAAATCACTGAAGGCAACAATATCATGTTATCATAACGATATAATGTGGCAATAAGATTGTAACTGTACTGAGCATTTACACCCTGGGCATATTCATCTATGTAAACACATGAAAACAAAATTAACATTATACCAGACACTGTAAAAAGGTAATTCCCAGCCACTAGACTTTTCTGACAAGGTATTCGAGTGTCATCCAGTGTCAGATGTGAAAGTATGTTGTGGGAGTACTATACAGGAGTTATTATTAGGGATTATAGATAGCGAAATTTAGAGTTTTTATTTTAGCGTTTTTTTAAGCCTGATGGTAAAACACGAACGCCGTTATGAATGTATTAAAACATATACTTGTTTGTTGTAAAAATTCGTAATAATTACAAAAAAATTATAATTTGTGAATCTCCTGACTTCCGTGTGCAGCCATACTGCCGTTGTAGATGGTGTGTTCTGGGAAATTTTTGTACCCCTTAGTTTCGAGTGTGGTCCTAAAAATATCGGTTTCAAGTGCTATCTAGCCCTTCCTCTTGGCCCTATGCCTTCAAGCTAAAGAAAATTGGGACACCCCTACCCCTTCACGTAAACGCGCAAAATAAGGGGAAGGGCTAAGGGGTAGAATTGGAATTGGGCCATACCGTCCCCAAAATGCTGGCATTCCACTTAACCAGTGGATGGAGGAGAGGTGGAGGAAGGCGGCAGAAAATAATAAAAATATTGGTTTGTCTTTGTCTCATTATGTGTAGTGCACCTACTTCAGTCATCATGTTTTGTTGGTTTATTAATTATAACCATTCATTATTCATCCCATATAACAAATCTGGCATTTCAAAAAGAAATGATATACTATGTATTACTGTTTTTGTTTGTTTGTTTGTTTGATTGTTTGTTTGTTCATTTTTGTGAGCCTTGCAATGTCTGTTTTTGTATCTTTTTCCAGATGACTAGAATCTTCTGCTTTTTTACTTTTGACAATCTAGTTAGAGATACCTGCTCCAGACGGGGATCGAACCAGCAACCTTGGGATCTATGCACCACATGCAAAGTGTTATTTATGGACATATTTCTTAAACTAATAATATTATTTATGCATTGAGTAGCTTCTGGTGTGCAGAAAACCCAAAATGTAACTCTAATTTCACTTCATTTTTTCTCAATTTCTCAAATTTTCCTCATTTCTTATCCTTCCCCCACCCAAACAGACTATTGCTGCCCAGCGTTGCAGAAGTTGGAGACATTTCTCAAATATAAAAATGCTTTTTTTAAAAAGCTAAATTAATTGAAATATCCAGTTACCCCTCAGGATTAAGAAACTTGACTAATATCCTGAAGAAAATCCATATGTTCATTTATTCGTTAATTTTACTTATTTATCAGGCGGCGCCACAGTTGAATGAACCACCTACTATTCTTGCATATGTTTTACACAGCGGATGCCCTTCCAGCTGCAACCCAGTACTGGGAAACACCCAGACACTGTCAAATTCATACACTACGGCCATTTTAGTTCATCCAATTCTCCTAGACCGCATGTCTTTGGACTGTGGGGGAAACTGGAGCACCCAGAGGAAACCCACACAAACACTGGGAGAACGTGCAGACTCCACAGACAAATGCCAACTGGCCCAGCCGGGACTTGAAGCAGCGACCTTCTTGCTGTGAGGCACCACTGAGCCACCATGCTGCCTGAAGAAAATCCACTCTTAAACTAAATAAATTGCTAAATACTCTGACACATGAAAGTGTAAAGCCTGCAGCTCACAACAAATGTGGAAAGTTATTGCGTATCATATTTAACAAACCATTTATTAAGAATTTTATGTAATTTTGCTCACATTGATAATTAAATATTAATCAAATTTTGTCATTACGCTGCTGTGTCGTCAGCCAATCATTGCATTGCTGATCATGATTCTGAGGATTGATAGATCTGTCCTTCACAACGATCACAACTTTGTATCACAAGTCTGTTTTTAAGATTATAAGATCCAGGATCTGCCAAATCATCTTAGATCGTGGGCCCTGGGCACATCTCAAATGAGCCTGGGTTGAATTTGGAGTACCCCCACAGCACAATTTTCTACATTTTGGACACAAATCTCTGTAACAAAAAGTTGCTGAAAAACATTCTGAAGATGTAAGTCTATTTGTGATTTAAAAAGGGATAGTTTACCCCAAAATGTTAATTTTGCCATCATTTGGCTCACCATCATATTTATTAAAAAAAGTATCTTGAATGACATCAGGGAGCAACTAAACTATTCCTTAAGGCTTGTGATTGCACAAACATTACATTACATTATAAATTGTTGAACATTGGTTGAAAATGTTTTTCTAGGTTAGATAGGTCTAATTTATATAGTTAAAATTAAAACGTGTATAGCACTGTGCTGTCTGCAGACAATAAAATGTTCTACCAATGTTGGCAAAAGTACACACATTCTTTACTCAAGTTTAAAAGGTGTCTTATACTGCATTTATTCAGTAAGTTAAATTGTTCTCTGATATATACATAGTAGGTATGTTCCTTAGGTAAGTTAAAAGTTAGGTATCAGTTTGAGCCTAAGTCAGACAGAAAATGAAGAGGACACAGCTGAACCCATGCAAACACGACTCTTGCAAGATGTTTCTAAATGGTATGGGTTTTTTTGTTCGTTGGTAAGAGGAGGAATGTGGTCAAGCCATCAGCATTTCATTTCAGCATCTCATATTATTGTATATAGGAAATGATACATTTTAAGATGGCTGTAAAGTCTCCGTTTCTAATAGATAGCAGGTAAAACGGTCTACTTTGGTTTTTCATTCACTTTCTGAGGTTTAACCACGTCATAAAAATGCAATTGTAATGACATTGTACTGTAGGAAGCTAGGACAAATTAAAACGCACTTCAGGTATTTATAAAGAGTATGTTTATGCTGAATAAATAAATGAAAATTTTATGAAAGCACGGACAAACCTATTCTGAAAACAACGCACTTTTGTAAATAAATAAATAATGAAACATACGTTGCAGAAAAAGGAATAAATGATATGATGTGGTATTTTCTTTATTCTGAGTAAAACGGTTCACAAAATTACCGTAATAGTACGCGTGCTCAACAATGCATTGCTGTCGTCTTGACTTTTTTTCTGAAGTGCTGCTGGCGTGACCGCAGTGTTGTACATCCTTTTTTCTTGTTTTACATCTAGTAAAACAAGTAGGGGAGGGGTGGTGGCGGGGCCTCAGGGAGACTTGGGATGTCTGTACATAATATACTCCATTATTTCAAATGTAATTATTTCAAATGTAAAACTCACGGAATGCTGACGCATACAGATACATTGCAGTCGCTGGTGACGATTGTGGGTGTTTACAGGGGTAAAACGGATACATATGTTTGTAGCTAAATCATACCCGCCAAACTCCTGTTTTTCACACCCATCTCCTGCCACCCTCCCGTCTTGTTATTTCTCCCGGAAAACTTCCATAATTTCATCCCCACACCAAGTCATCAATTTTGGTATAGCATCTGATTGCCGCTGGCCGAAAACATGGTACAGTTATTAACATCACATACACCCGCAGCCCATCCACCCCCCCCCCCCGGTTCTCAACTTTATTACTCAAGAGACCACCACACCAAACCAAACTCCCCACACACCCCATTCTCGGGAAATTCGGGCACAAATGTTGGCAGGCATGAGCTAAATTGCTAATAATAATTGCTAGTGACAAACCGCGTTTCTCGTTGTTTATATCCTTGTTTACGTCCTTACTACAACATAGCCTACAATGAACGCTAGAAACTATGCATGTAAGATATCAATTTTAACAAAAATAACTACTTACAGGTTGTGGCTCACAATCCACAGCTTCTTCTTTTATCATAGGTACTGCTTCTTCTTTGAGGAGAAGTTTTTGGCTGAATCCAGCACTTAACTGCGACCAATTGTGGAAGCTGTCCTTTGTAAAATGCTTTGCACAGAGAGCTATATCTTTTTTATAATATTCTGGAACATAATTAAAAATGAATTTTAACCACCTCTCTCTTTGTGTCACGTCCCTTGGAAGGCCAAATAGTGAAACAGATCCATGGAAATAGCAGCGTTTGGATGGCATTTTCCTTTCTCTACTAACGTGTCTGTGGCCACTCCCCTTTGCTGCGCGAAGTGTATGCGCAGTGAATGTGCATAACCTGGAACGTTTGTGATCTCATTAGCCTGGATGTGTTTTTTTGTAGTCCCCAAATTCGTTCGCTGTAGGCTTTGCTAAGCTAACTCTGTAAAAGCCAATGTCTCCCTTTGCATTAAACTTTGAGCATCTTACATTCAGAGATGTTGTTTATGTTTTCACAAAGTTTGCTGCTAAACTGCTTTTAGATCTTTGTTTCAGTTGTTTCTGTGATGTACTGAAATATAATTACAAGCACTTCATACGTTTCAAAGGCTTTTATCGACAATTACATGACATTTATGCAAAGAGTCAGAATTTGCAGTGTTGGCCCTTCTTTTTCAGGACCTCTGCAATTTGACTGGGCTTGCTCTCAATCAACTTCTGGGCCAAATCCTGACTGATAGCAACCCATTCTTTCATAATCACTTCTTGGAGTTTGTCAGAATTAGTGGGTTTTTGTTTGTCCACCCGCCTCTTGAGGATTGACCACAAGTTTTCAATGGGATTACGATCTGAGGAGTTTCCAGGCCATTGACCCAAAATTTCAACGTTTTGGTCCCTGAGCCACTTACATATCACTTTTGCCTTATGGCACGGTGCTCCATTTTGCTGGAAAATGCATTGTTCTTCACCAAACTGTTGTTGGAAGAAGTTGCTGTTGGAGGGTGTTTTGGTACCATTCTTTATTCATGGCTGTGTTTTTGGGCAAAATTGTGAGTGAGCCCACTCCCTTGGATGAGAAGCAACCCCACACATGAATGGTCTCAGGATGCTTTACTGTTGGAATGACACAGGACTGATGGTAGCGCTCACCTTTTCTTCTCCGGACAAGCCTTTTTCCAGATGCCCCAAACAATCGGAAAGGGGCTTCATCGGAGAATATGACTTTGCCCCAGTCCTCAGCAGTCCATTCGCCATACTTTTTGCAGAAGATCAATCTGTCCCTGATGTTTTTTTTGGAGAGAAGTGGCTTCTTTGCTGCCCTTCTTGACACCAGGCCATCTTCCAAAAGTCTTCGCCTCACTGTGCGTGCAGATGCGCTCACACCTGCCTGCTGCCATTCCTGAGCAAGCTCTGCACTGGTGGCACTCAGAATTGAACCTCTTTCCTTGAAGTTCTTGATGATCCTATAAATTGTTGATTTAGGTGCAATCTTAGTAGCCACAATATCCTTGCCTGTGAAACCATTTTTATGCAACGTAATGATGGCTGCACGTGTTTCTTTGCAGGTCACCATGGCTAACAATGGAAGAATAGTGATTTCAAGCATCACCCTCCTTTTAACATGTCAAGTCTGCCATTCTAACCCAATCAGCCTGACATAATGATCTCCAGCCTTGTGCTCATCAACATTCTCACCTGAGTTTACAAGACAATTACTGAAATGATCTCAGCAGGTCCTTTAATGACAGCAATGAAATGCAGTGGAAAGTTTTTTTCAGGATTAAGTTAATTTTCATGGCAAAGAAGGACTATGTAATTCATCTGATCACTCTTCATAACATTCTAGAGTATATGCAAATTGCTATTATAAAAACTTAAGCAGCAACTTTTTCAATTTCCAATATTTATGTCATTCTCAAAACTTTTGGCTATGACTGTAGTATTACTTCAGTTGTATTGCAATAGATGTACTGCATTTGGTTGTATTGTAGTACTTCAGTTGTATTGCAGTAATACTGCAATATACTTAAATAATGCATTTTTTCCCTATCCAAAATACTGCACTTTTCAGAAGTTAACTAAAACTGCAGTATTCCTTTAAAAAACTGCAGTATTCTTTTTTTTTTTTTTTTTAAACTGCAGTAATTTTTTGTAAGGGGGACGGAACAATAGTTCTACCAGGGCGAAATATACATACACAGTGGGGGAAACAAGTATTCAACACATCACTATTTTTCTTAGAAAGCATATTTCTAAAGGTGCTGTTGACTTGAAATTTTCACCAGATGTTAGTAACAACAAAGAAGTCCATATATGCAAAGAAAACAAATTAATTCGTTTACAAATTAATGTGTAATAAAATAAAATGACACATGCAAAAAGTGAAGAAAGGGAGGTTTAGAAAGGCAGTGAAGCTGAAATCTCTCAGTAGTTATTCAGGAACCCTCTGCCCTTACTCATTGTAAATTAATATTAACTGCTTTAGTCCAACATCTACATTACCAGGATTATGAAGATGAAACCAGAGTGGACATTTCAGCAAGACAATGATATAAAACACAGGCAAGGAAACTCTCAAATGGTTTCAGAAAAAGAAAATCAAGCTGTAGAATGGCCCAGCCAATCACCTGACTTGAATCCAATAGAAAATACAAAATAAAGATCAGATTTGATAGACGAGACCCACAGAACCATGAAGATTTTTACACTCTGTTGAAGTCTGTAAAAAAAAAAAATCACACCTGAGCAATGCATGACTTCATTCTCCATATGAGAGGGGTCTTTAAGCGCCTGTATTGTTTGGGTTTTTACCCAAATCTGCTTCAATTCCATGTCTACAGGTCCTTTACAATATTTTTACTAGAAAAAAAAAAAAACATGACGTGTTGAATACTTTTCCCCCTACTGTATCTGTGCAGATCGACTAATTTCAGGTATACGTACACAGCTTATATATTAAGAAGTAGCGATCTGTTACATTGTCACTTTGTGGTATAATGTCTACATCAATGACCTCAACTCCATGAGACAAAATTAGAACTAATGTATGCCTTAAGCGATGGGTTGGACCAACGACATTTTGCTTCATCCCAAGTCCTAATGTATCATTAGTGTCATCTATGTGGATGTTGAAATGTCCTATAATTATTATTTTATCAGTTTTAACTAGTAAGTCAGAAATAAAATCAGAAAACTCTTTTAGAAAATTGACTAAATAAAAAAAAAATACTTTAGAAAAAAGTGATTAAGTGTTTCAAGTGTAATTTTGTCCCATTCCTCCTGCAAACAAGTCTTACAGTGGGCAACAGTACGGGGTCTTCATTGTCGCATTTTGCGCTGCAAAATGTGCCACACATTCTCTATTGGAGACAAGTCGGGACTGCAGACAGGCCAGTAAAGTACCTGTATCCTCTTCCTTTGCATTCAGGACTTTGTAATGTGTGCAGAATGTGGTTTTGCATTGTCTTGCTGAAATATGCATGGGCGTCCCTGCAAAAGAAGGCAGCATATTGTGCTCCAATATCTCTATGCACTTCTCAGCATTAATGGTGCCACCATAGAGGTGCAAGTTACCTTAACCCCATAGCATGTCAGACCCTGGCTTTTGGACTTGTTGTTGGAAACACTTGTTGTCTGGATGATCCTTTTCTTCTTTGGTCCAGACATCATAGTTGTTTAGCTAAGGCTTGCGCCCTTGTCCTTTACGCACTGAAAATCCTCCAGATTTCTTGAATCTTTTAATTATGTTATGAACTGTTGAAGGTGAAATATCCAAATGTCTTACTATCTTTCTTTGAGGAACATTGTTTTTAAACATTTCAATAATTTTCTCACATATTTGTTGGTAAACTGGCAATCCTCAGCCCATTTTTGCTTCTAATAAACTAGATCTTTCTTGGATGCTGCTTTTGTACCAAATCATAATTACAATCACCTGTTGACATCACCTGTTTCAAATGACATCATTATTTAAACAATTTACCTGATTACCAGCCCTAAACTGCTCCTGTCCCAACTTTTTTTGGAATGTGTTGCAGGTCTGAAGGACAGGAAAGGATGTATATTTACAAATGAAATGAAGTTGATATTGTTCATATTGTCTGCAATCAAATACAAATCAAAGTAAATTTGGAAATCACTACTTTCTTTTTTATGTCGCGAGTGAAGTGTGTCAAACCGTCTCGATCAGGCTCCTCTTCAGCAACTCCGTCTGCCGCAGGCTGATGCTGTTCCTCCCCACTTGAAGGACGATGGCTCAAATGTTCTCGTCAGCACTCAGGATAGCAGGTACCTTAGAAGAGACATCCTTAACAAGAGCACTGGGAAAGCAGTGAGTGCATACATTATTACCTTTAGTGGAAGAAGCATGAATGTGTCGAATGATGAAATTGCAGATGATTGTGATGTTGCATTTGTCTGTCGGAGGGGGGCGAATCGGTTCTCTGTGGGGAGGAGGTGGCGGTAGAAAGCCCCTCCACCGGGTCCTGGCTTGCGTCCACCGCTGCTGCACCGAGGGGATGCCGTAGCCCGATGCCGGAGTGAACAAAACCTGGTCGTGCTGCATCCCGAGTGCGCTGGGCCTGGAAAGAGAAACACACAGGGTTGAGGTGAAATGAGTGCTGAGATTGTATCGCACATTTACTTCAGATGAGCGAGCAGCAGCTTGGGAGGCAACAAGCAAGGCTTGTTATTCCCGGAGCGGTCCTCATTTCATCTCGAGGTCACGGATCTGTGTTTCCACTGCCTCCAGCTCCAATGGCTCCACCGATAATTCTCCTGCACTCAAAGATAAACACACAAGCGACATTATACAGGGTGAAGTGCGCAAGACAGTAACAGGGGGGAAAAGCCAATAGCTTTAGCTGGCTAGTGATGCTAGTAGGCTAAGCTAGAAGCTAGAAGTGGATGCTCGAGAAACATAACGTTTCAAGTAGATTTATTTGTAATATGGTATGAAGGTACCATGAATAGTAACAAATGGGGATGTATTTTATGATAAAAAGTTAAATTACAGATTCACGTGACGGAGCTCCAAACATTAGCAATGAGGCAACTTTAACAACAAGAATGACGTCACTCGAGCATACAATGAGGCAACCTTAACAACAAGAATGACGTCACTCGAGTATGCGCCTAGAACCAAGGAAAAATACAATTATCTGAGAACACAATATCAGGTATGCCTTCCCAGGTGAAAAAGAAGTGGTCTTAAATATATTACAAATGTACTTGAAATGTAGATAGTATGTTTAAAGCACAATTAGCACAAATAACATACTTACTTAAAGTGCATTCTAAATGTGTTGGTTTGCATTTTAATGTATTTATTATAAAGTATACTACAAGTACATTGGTAAAAAATATGCTAGAACTCAAGCATACTATTTATGCATTTTAATGTATTCACTGAAAACACACAGATTTTATTCTTTCTTAAAGTATGTTTTATGTGTACTTTGTATAAGAACATTGTGAAACGGTGCCAATTTGAGCGTGTTTAAAGTATATGCATGTTATTTTTTTATTGTTTTAGACATAATGAAACATATTTTAAATACTGCAAATGAGCATGTGCTTTAGCCTGTATTTCAAAATATATATGGATTTTTTTAAAATACATTTTGTAAACCATGAACATAACATATTTTTCAAAATGAAGATATATTTAAGTATTTCAGATATTTTGTAAAGTATATTAAGTCAAACGTACATGCATTATAGAAGTAAAATCTGAAAATTTACCACTTCTTATGTAAATATATTAAGCTATTTATGTTTAGCAATGAAACTTTAAAGTCAATATTCATTCATTCATTTTCTTTTCGGCTTAGTCCCTTTATTAATCTGGGGTCGCCACAGCGGGATGAACCGCCAACTTATCCAGCATATGTTTTTACGCAGCGGATGCCCTTCCAGCCGCAACCCATCACTGGGAAACATTCATACACACTCATTCACACACATACACTACGGACAATTTTAGCTTACCCAATTCACCTATACCGCATGTCTTTGGACTTGTGGGGGAAACCGGAGCACCCGGAGGAAACCCACGCGAACAGGGGGAGAACATGCAAACTCCACACAGAAATGCCAACTGACCCAGCCGAGGCTCGAACCAGCGACCTTCTTGCTGTGAGGCGAACGTGCTACCCACTGCGCCACCGCGTCGCCTAAAGTCAATATATTATGTAGTTATGTGTGTACTTGGAAAAATAGATAATTTTTTTGCATTACAAGTAGATTTACATTGCTCACAAACAAAAGGCCAGTTTGACAAAAAATACTCTTAAAGCAATATATAAATAAATGATAATCAGCTTACCTCTTTATTTTCATAGTTTCTTCAAGTGTTGATGAACTGTTGTTTTTGGTAATTTGCTATGCTTTGACTCCAGGTATAATTTGTATTTCTTAATTTCTGTAAGTTTCGTGCCCATTTTGACTAATGGCAAGCACAGTAATATGTTACTTTGTTTTGGGTCAACCAGAATGTTGCGTTTAAATCAGTTTGACCAATCAGAATCAAGCTTTTCAAATCAAAACATAATTGTCCAATCCCATGCAGCAATAGAGACGTAAGCTTATTGAGCGCGGGCAGCAAGTTGATATTTGCCGATTAACAGAAGTCATGTCGTTTCCGAAATTTGCTTTGTTTTATTTCCCAGACTAAGATCTTGTGAAGGTAGACAGCACCGATATAATAATATGTGAACATCGACGACTGGAAAACCAGGTCAGATCGCGCAAACAACTAGACAGTGAAGAGGGTTACGTCGAGATATGTTTGCCGAGTCGAAGTTGGCATGGGGAGCAAAAGAAACTGGCAGCGAAAATACTGCTTCTTGGTGGTAAGTTTATTCTTGCTAACATTCAGCATAACTAACTTTTGTTGTTCACTTAAGCTTTAGAAAATATTTTTCAACGTGGATAGTACATATGCGTGTTTTCCGTTCAGCCTATAACGATGGTTACCCAATAAGGAACAACTTTCGTATTTGCAGAATGAATAGTGGTTATTACAGTGTGCTGACCCTGTAACCTGCTTGTTATTTGATCTAATATATAAATATTGAATAGCTCACTTCAAACAATTTCTGGATAAGCATTAATATAGACAGCTGTTTTACTGGATGTACAATATTAAATCATATAAGGCTGATTAATGGAATTGTATTTTCTCTTTTTTGCAAATTAATTGAATGTGGTTTCTTACAAGTGTATATTACTATATCAACTCCTAACTTCTCTTAACCATTAACTTCCATTGTTTGGACAAATTATAGTATGAATATAATAAATATATGTCATTTTGTGCTTATAAGAATGATTAATATATATATATACACACACACACACACACAGTATAGGGTGTGTAAGGTTAAATGATAGCAGAATATTTATTTTATTGTGTAAAACCCTTTTAGTAATTACTTTTTAATTGTTAATAATACCCATTTTATGTTGGTTTACGTTCATACAGTTTAATCTGACAACTGTACTGCTTTTCTCTGATTAATTTGTCTAATTGCAGATGTGTACAAAGATTTAATTGTGAAAAGAGATGCTTTCAAGAAAGGAGAAGACATCTGGATGACCAGTAAAGGAACACAGCAAGAAAAAAAAAAAAAAAAACGTCTGAGGCTGTTAAGGTATGTGATGATCTTACTATTCCAGATTGTTGTACTGCAGTGATGGAAAGAGTACTAAAAAATATACTGTGCAAGAAAAAAAATGTGCAAGAGTAAAAGTATCTGTTGTAAATACTACTGAAGGTATAAGTAAAAAGCAGCACTTTTAAAAGTACTAAATACTAAGTACTGTGAAGTATACTCTTTCTTATACCCTGCAGATTAAAAATGTAGCTTACGTCAGTGGAATTTTATTTCTCAGTGTAAAAGAAATTAATTATGCCATTTATGAACTATACATTTAAAATGTGAGCTTAATATAATGTGAGAACACAAAAAATAAACATGCACATATAATAAACTGACTGAAAGTAGGTAAATTCATTCCTCGCTGTTATTTAAGGGACAAAAATATAGCTGTGAGGATATGTTAATACTTATTATGCACTTTGATCCCTGACTAACATGTTACCAGAGTCCAATAGGTGGCACTGCAAAACAAGCAACTGCAGAACTGATTGAATACATTCAATTTGTTGAATTTAGTTATTAAGGCCATTTGTTGATTTCAGTCCTCATACAGTACCTTCATCTTTATCATAAATCTAAACAGTTCTTGCATCATTGCGTGTAATGATTTTGCTTCTACTTGGACAATTTTAATGATTCCCACTGTAAATGTTTGCTGCATTTATAAAGCATTTGACTGAGGTTGGTCCTTCTAATTTGATTTTTCTATGTGCGATTTGATTGGACAGGAATCACAGGACTGATTACTGTATTATTCTAGCCAATTACCATAGACAAGAAAAGTAGTGACTGCAGGTAAAAGGTTGCAGGTGTCACGTGTAAAAGTACAGATACAGGTTATAAAAAATGTACTAAAATAAAATCCCAATTAAAAAAAAAATACACTTAAAGTACAATTCTAAGAAGAACTACTTAATTACAGTAATGTAAGTATTTGTAATAGTCCCTTAACACCACACTGAAATTTTTCATTTTTGGATTGTCAGGAATGGTGTTAAATGTTTATTATGTAAATGTTTTTGGGTTGCAAGTACTTTTCAAAGTTCAGCTACATTTGCAATGGGGGAACAACTTAAAAGAGACCTCAAGAAGCTACAAAGAAAAAAAACAGCTCCTGTAAACCTCTACTCCATTGTCTGATGATTCAGATAATAATGAGATTGACTTGTTTGAAAACGCACAGTTGAGAAGATCAAGGAAGAGAACAGTAAGTAATGTTTTAGTACTAAGTAATTTCAAAGGCACTCAAAAAGTTTGTAAAAAGTACAGTATGACTGTTGTAAATAAATATTAACTTGTTAAATGTGACTGTTTCATAATATAACAGTAACACTAAAATGAAGTTGTATGGTAGAATCTCTTCTAACCTTGTATCTGTTTTAACAAATACAGGCGGCATTGGATAGTGACAACGAACAAGAAGATGATGGAGACAAGGAATTGGAGAACAGCTTTTTGCAGAGGAAATCTCTCCAGAAAACTTCTGTAGAGCTTGATGACGATGTAGTCAAAGCTTTGAAAGGTAACTTAAGGCCATCATGTACAGTAGATTAAAAGTAATTGTGGATCTATAATGACAGCTATGTTAAAGTAGCATGCATTTTTTATTCAAGGTTTAATAATCATGTTTTGCACATGACCAATATACATATGTTTGACATTTTTATATTCAGCTTTTTCCTCTTTTAATTAAATTGTAAAATGCTTCTGCTAACAACTTGCACATTTCACAAGATAAGTGCTATTTTAGAACAAATACATACTATATAAAAGTTTTAAAATTACAGCAATGCTTCATTAAAAAATAAAGATTTAAACCTAAAAATGGAGAATGCACGGCAGCACTGTGGCTCTGTGGTTAGCACTGTCGCCTCACAGCAAGAAGGTAACTGGTTTGAGTTGGGTCAGTTGGGTCAGTCGAAGTGTATGAGAATGAGAGTGTGTGTGAGTGCAAGAGTGTATGGGTGTTTCCCAGTACTGGGTTACAACCGGAATTAACCATTTATTATGATAAAAATTTTGTAGACCTTCCTGGAATTGTAAATTCTCTCAAAGATGTATTGGAGGGCATGAAAAGAAGCTCATCTTACAGCTCAAGTTCAAGCCTGAGTTCCAGTGAATTGTGTCCTTCTGCATCATCAGAAAGGTTAAGACAAAATCTTATGACAAGATTCTTTTTTTTATTTTAGCTGCCTTTTTGTGTATTCATGACCACTTAAATTTAGTACAATAATATAGTTATCACTTGCAATGTTGTATAAATCATTTTTATAGTACTCTTGCTTGGTTTTCATTCAATGTAGATGGTGCTTGCCGATTCGGACATTACAGTGTCAAAGAGGATGTATGAGAGACTGAATAAATCAAGAGTTTCACTTTTTACCCAAGAACTGGCCACATTAATTTTTGGTAAAGAAACTCTTGCGAGATGCACCCTTACAGGAAATTATGACAATGAAACCTGTAAGGACCAATTGGACCCTCACAAGGTCAATGTGCTCATAGGTATGTTTTGGTCCTGTACATGATCATCTTTTTAAATGTTTTATTTTTTTAATTTATCGATGTCAGTGGGAACTGAAAAAAACTAAATAATAGTATTTATTAAAAATAACATTTAGTAACTTTTTTTTACATTATTTGACAGTACATGTGATTTTTATATTATAAAATTGCTTTTATATCTAAACAGTACTTTTCTCTTTCCACAGACACTGTAAAAAAAGAATTCCCAAACACCACAGTGTCTGAGGTGCGATCTCTCATCCGCAGAAAAAGCAACAACGAGGCTTACTCGAAAAAAAAAATTCCCTTCACTGTAAGGATACAGTGAAGCATCAGCTCTATGTTTGGTTTGTTTTTTGTTACGCATTTGTTTCCTTGTTTGTTTGCATTTTACTTCACGCTGTTATACAATGTTAATTGTCAATTGAAAAAGTTGAAAATTACAGTTTTCAAGCATTCAAAAACCGCGCAGTTATTTGTGTTTGTATTGTACTTTTACAGCATATTTTTAATATAATTAAAATACATTCTTCTGAATGATTTTGTTAATTGTTGTTGAAATAAAGTAGATCTTGTAGTACTCTGCAAATGTATAGTAAGTATAGTAATAACACATTAATGTGAAGCTTAAAATATTTTTCTACTGAGCTTAAAATATACTTCAACTGAGCTTAAACAATACTTTAACTAGTTTTAAAATGCACTTCATCTGAACTTAAAGTATACTTCAACTGGGCTTATACTATACTTTAATTGGTTTTAAAATGCACTGCAGCTGGGCTGAAAATATACTTTATCTAAACTTAAAATAAACTTCAACTGTGTTTAAAATATACTTTAACTGTGTTTCCAGTATATAATTTAAATGTACCTTAAATATAATACACTTTTAAAAGTACACTTTAATTGTACTTAAAGTATGTATAACATTTTAACACAACTAAGTATGTTACAGCATATTTCAAGTAGCTTAAAGTTAATCTTAAGTATATATAAAATAACAATTAATATGCTTGAGTTGTTCCAAAATAACACATTTAATATCTACTTAGTATAGTACAATTAAAATATGATAATTACGTCCAAAAAAGTACAACTTAAGTACATTTTCTTTTCACCTGGGTTGCCTGGCAAAATGGGCTTTCAGCTTGTTAATCACCATAGAGGATTTTGTATCTGGCAAGTAATCCACTTAGGAAGTTTGCGTGGGCAATTATTTCTGTAGTTTTGTTTCCAGCATTCTACACAGATCACTTACTATGTATTTCATTATCTGTGTATTCATTCTAGGCCAGTAGAGGAATTCTCTAGCTCTTCTCAAACACCCCTCTTTGCCAAGGTGTGCAGAGTGAACTCGTTGTATCATGTCACTTCTGAGACCATCTGATATCACTGCTCTTTCTCCTTTGAACAAAATACCATCCTGCATCATTAGTTCCTCCTGGAATGAGTAGTAGTAGTGCACTATTTTGCTTGGTATGTTTTGTTTGTTTGTTGTCCATCCTTCTGTCACTGTCTTTAACAGTGTATGAAGTGTCATTTTTTGCCATCTCACCTATTATGTTAAGTCTCTCTTCAGATATCAGAAGGTACTGAATCATATTCACAGTTTATATGTCTTTTTCAACAGATTCTTCTTCTGCGTTGTCCTGCAGGTACATTCAATTGGAGCCTCAACATCCCTTGTAGTCTCTTGGGTGCCTGCAGTAATGGTTTTTTGACAATACGCTCGATTGGCTTATGGTCAGACTGTATAATCACTTTCTGTTCATATGTGTATTGATGGAATTTCTCCATGCTGTACACCAGGGGTGCGCAAACTCTGTCCTGGAGGGCCGGTGTCCTTTATCTCAAACTTCCTTCAATACTCCTGCCTGGAACTTTCAAGTATACCTAAAAAGAGCTTGATTAGCTGGTTCAGGTGTGTCTAATTGGGGTTGGAACTAAACTTTGGAAGACACCAGCCCTCCAGTACCAAGTTTGGGCACCCCTGCTGTACACTATGGCTATGCACTTTTTTTCAATTTGGGCATAAACATGCAACTAATTCGCCCCTCTTTAAGAGTGCTGCACCAAGGCCTGTCTCAGATGCATCACACTGTAGGACAAGCTGGTCCTTGGGACTGTAGTAATGTTGTTTCATGTCAGCCAGACTTGGCATCTCATTTTTGGAGCACATTTTTTCTGGATCTACTTTTAAGCCTTCAGATGTGAGTAAATGTCCAATATATAGTACTTCACTTTGTCTGAAATTGTCTGCACTCAGCTTAATGTCTCTCTCTCTCTCTCTCTCTCTCTCTCTCTCTCTCTCTCTCTCTCTCACTCTGCATCTGTCAAGGAACAAAATAAATTTTTGATCATGGTTTTCACTTGCCTTTTTTAGTTTTTCACCTTCTCCTGTTATCAACATCTCGTCTGCAATTATGTGTATGCCCTGAAGTCCTTCTGATGCATGCTTTAGTATTCTCTGGAAAACCTCAGGTGCCTGACTTATTCCCATAGGCATTCCCAACCATCTATATCTCCTATAAGGTGTTGCAAATTTGGTGAGATGTCTTGATGGTCATCCAACTGGACATGCCAGAAACATTTTTTTTTTTACATCAGAAAGTTCAGGCAAAATGTCATTAATTGTGGGGCAAAATTAGTAAAATTACTTATTTTTATGGCTTTGTTCAATGATCTGGGGTCTTTGCCCACTGTTGTTAGTGAGTGAGTGAGTCAGTGCTTCCGAGCAGCATAGCAGCAAACAGTTGACATGGCTGTTCATCTGGACTGTTTGTGACTCTATTCACTGACTCTGTTGTGATGGTCCAGATGTCCACATACTGCTCATTCTCAATGTCAATTACATTGTTTACAACTTTTCTGTGTTCTTGCATCGAATTGCACAATGCAGCAAAATGATTGGATTTCCCACATTTCCTACATGTTTTCCTATAAGCTGTACACCTTTTTAACTATCTGGCTTTAATCTGAGTGTTCAATACATTATATCCAAGATGGCTCATGTTAGAGACAGGGCTCATTTTTTCGCTGTATTTTTCCAATGACAAACTTCACTGTGCACTAAAACAACAATCCTTCACCAGTGGCTGAAAAATCTCACCGTTGCCCCCATGTTTCACTCTCATTCTCTCTATAAGTGATTAAATAGATAATAAACAGACTAGTAACACATACAGTATCCGTGACTCTCAGCGTTACTGAACAACATTCACAACACTGAACAACAGTTCCTTCAGGTGCCACATAGAAAAACGTCCGTGCTACAACATGACAATCATGTCAAATAACATTGTTACATACCCTAGTAACTAGACCTCACATAATTTTGCTGCATTTATACAAAAGAACTTACATTTTTTTATGGACATTGTGATGTAAAAATCTGTCCCGTTCTCAGTAGGAAAATAGATAAACAACATCGCACTGCAATATTGCTGAACAACATTGCTTAAGAATTTGCCCTGTTTATCATCACCTTGACACAAACTCACAGCATTTAGCATGAAGTTTTGCATCTGTTAGATCAAGAACAACAGCTGTTATTCCTTCTCCAAAAATATTCTGTAGGCCTATTTCTTTATCAATCATTAATGTCTTAAATTTAACACATAATTTTGTCCAAAACATATTTAAGTTTTTTTTTTCTTTTGCTAAAATAAACACTTAACGTATTTGAATAATCAAATTTTTGCATTTGGCAAATGCTTCATTCTCTTTATACAGAGCTCTAATTACTTTAGATCATAGGTCTGAAATTCGATTCCTGGAGGTCCGCAGCTCTGCACAGTTTTGCTACAACCCCAATCAAACACAGTTAATGCAAATAATCAAGGTGTTCAAGACTACTAGAAACTATTAAGCAGGCGTGAGTTGGAAGTAGTTGGAGCTAAACTATGCAGAGCTGCGGCCCTCCAGGAACTGAGTTTGAGACCATTGCATGTTCTAAAATATTTGTTAAACAGATTTAAATAAAGTCATGTCCGAATTATTTTTCGCTTTTCTGCAAATATTGACAAATGTCAGAAATATATAGTGAAATATCTAATATTCTGATTTTCAAATATGTGAAAGAACGTTAAAAAAGTTAAAAAAATAAATAAATAAATCATGTTCTTTGATATATGATGGCTGATAGGCACGCCCATGTTTAGTCTACACTGCATGAGACATGCGACAGAACTTCTGAATTTACATGTTTATCCATAATTTTCTTCCGAAATACATGAAAGTAAGTGGCTATTTAACTGGGAGAGAAGTAGAGTAAATGTTATAGTAAAATAAACTGTGTGTATCTCACATGAAAAAAGCTAATTGTCCAGTTATATTTAAAAATAATTATTGCCATCTACATAGACATCCGTGTAGTTTTTTTTTTTTTTTTTTTACAAACATTTAATGTTGTGTTTTGCTAGTAGTTATGTGTATTTGAATATCTGAAACGTAAACTAACATTGCTTTGTTTGAAAACACTGATTATTTGTGATTTACAACAAACAGCACGCTCCTCTTTCTATCCCTCAGCGCAAGCCATCAGATTTGAATTTGAGCAGTTGATGACGTGCTTTCTAATCACACTTATGCTTCAGGGACCAGCCACGGCTGATCACACCAGTGTGATTGTACGCGTAAAAGTAATTTTTTTTCAACCAGCAAGTTTTTTTTGCACCGGAAATGACACAGGCTTCTCCCAATAAATAATAATATGATGTACAAGAGGCATCATTATGGAAAAAAAAATTCTCAGCTTTTATTTACCTTTGAACAAAAAGTGGGAGTCAGAACTTGCCAAGGGTATGAATAATTTCGGGCTTCACTGTACATTTTAAAACTGTAAATCATTAGTCTATATTAGAAAGATCTGAAAAAAAGGCAAAAAATCAATGCACAAAGTATATATAAAATATATTCAAATGCTTTAGTACTAGCTGTGCAAATGTTTACAAAAAGGTGCATGCATGAAAAAAGTGCAATAAAGGTACAGTATGTAGGATTGACATCAAGTGGTTGAACTAGGTATTGCAGTACAAAATCAAAACACTTGAGAAGGTTTTTTCAAATTCATGTTAAAAGGAGTTTTTTTTTGTCCTAACCATCCTTGACAATGACAACTGTAATTTCTAATTTAGAAACTGTTTATTTTTCTAAGATGACTGAACAATACCATAAACTGATAATAATCACCTCAGGTACTGATCATGTGCTTTATTCAGTGTTAAATGTTACCAATGTTTGAATACCAAAGTTTGAATACACTGTAAAAAAATACCCTTTATCTACTATATCTACAATATCTACAGCGAACGAATTTGTGGACTAAAAAAAAATACATCCGGGCTAATGAGATCACAAACGTTCCAGGTTACGCGCATTCACTGCGCATACACCTCGTGCAGCAAAGGGGCGTGGCCACAGACATAGAGAAAGTAGAGAAAGGAAAATCCCATCCAAACGCTGCTATTTCCATGGATCTGTTTCACTATTTGGCCTTCCAAGGGACGTGACACAAAGAGAGAGGTGGTTAAAATTCATTTTTAATTATGTTCCAGAATATTATAAAAAAGATATAGCTCTCTGTGCAAAGCATTTTACAAAGGACAGCTTCCACAATTGGTCGCAGTTAAGTGCTGGATTCAGCCAAAACCTCAAAGAAGAAGCAGTACCTATGATAGAAGAAGCTGTGGATTGTGAGCCACAACCTTTAAGTAGTTCTTTTTGTTAAAATTGATATCTTACATGCATAGTTTCTAGCGTTCATTGTAGGCTATGTTGTAGTAAGGACGTAAACAAGGACATAAACAACGAGAAACGCGGTTTGTCACTAGCAATTATTATTAGCAATTTAGCTCATGCCTGTTAAAATTTCCTGAGAACGGGGTGTGCGAAGAGTTTGGTTTGGTGTGGTGGTCTCTGAGTAACAAAGTTGAGAACCGGGGGGGTGGATGGGCTGCGGGTGTATGTGATGTTAATAACTGTACCATGTTTTCGGCTGGCGGCGATCAGATGCTATACCAAAATTGATGACTTTGCGTGGGGATGAAATTACGGAAGTTTTCCGGGAGAAATAACAAGACGGGAGGGTGCAGGAGATAGTTGTGAAATACGAGAGACTCTTGGGAAAAACGGGAGTTTGGCGGGTATGATTTAGCTACAAACATATGTATCCGTTTTACCCCTGTAAACATCCACAATCGTCAACAGCGACCGCAATGTATCGGTATGCGTCAGCATTCTGTGAGTTTTACATTTGAAATAATGGAGTATATTATGTACAGACATCCAAAGTCTCCCTGAGGCGCTGCCACCGCCCCCTCCCCTACTTGTTTTACTATATGTAAAACAAGAAAAAAGGATGTACAACACTGCGGTCAAGCCAGCAGCACTTCAGAAAAACAGTCAAGATGGCAGCAATGCATTGTTGAGCAAGCTTACTATTACGGTAATTTCGTGAACCGTTTTACTCAGAATAAAGAAAATACCACATCATATCATTTATTCCTTTTTCTGCAACGTATGTTTCATTATTTATTTATTTATAAAATGAAGGTAAGATATGTGAACAGATAATGTGATTTTTTTACAAATGAATCACGAACACACATTGTTTTGCACCCCATAAACACAATCAAACCTTAAAAAAAACACTGTGGACCACCCCTTTAAACATTGGCAGATCGCTGTACCGTTCACACTACATGACTTGATTTTGTGTCTTTAAATCGCTGTGGTGTTCACACTATGCGACATTACGTAAACGATCCACAAGAGGGGGGTCACACACTACATGATCTGACAACAACTCGTTCCCCCAGCAGCTCAGTCAAGCTACCAAACCACAGCCAATGAAATGTTGAGGGAGGATCCGGCAGAAAAAGCTGAACACTATAGGCTGCTTGTGTGCTGATGACATCACTGGCAGCGTTTCAAACTTTCGAGGAAATCCGCCATTAGCGGATCAATCGCTCATCTGCAAGGTTCAAGATGTGGCTTTAACACTAGAACTACAGAGGCAGTCAGAGAGTTTTTAATTTTTGTAATTTAATAACTCTTTGAAATAAAACTGACATATCTATAATACCCTGACGTTTTCTAAATATCTGTGTATTTCTTTCTAACCACATTGTCATTTTTTAAATTACAAAACACCCGCAGATTTTTCCCCGATCACAGCCAGATCTGTCGGCGAGCTCGTTAACTTCCAAATCGGGCTCAAAATCCTGTAGTGTGAACTAGGCTTAAGGAAAACTTTGTAGAGATACATCCTCATGTAGTGTTTGGTATTGTTCACAGACATTTCATTGTTACATTATTGGAAAATGGTTTGGTCTATCAAAAAGCTTTGATAACTTTTAGTCAGTAGGGTCTAAAGATGAAATTAGCCTAATTTGATGTAATTCAAACAGTCTAGGAGGAGTTAAAGAAAAAATAGTTTCCCCTTCAGATTGGGAACTATGACGTGGTGTCTAGAGAGACCAGTTTGGGAGATCGCTATATGACCAATTACTCTGAAGAGTAAGAAAATGGGCCAATGAATGCCTATGAGTTGGCAGAGAGCAGCTCCCACAGGTGCTGCCAGTTAATCAGGCGAGTTTATAGCCAGCACCTGCAGGAGAACAAGCCAGACTTTTCGCTTCAGAAGCCTCACGCGACTGAAGAGATAATATCTGCTGAGAGATCAAGCTTCATGTATTCAGTGGGGTGACAAAGCAGACAGTGGGGTCAAGTTGGGTGATTCTCCGGTCCCTGGCCGTTTTGCTGGGTACTTCTAAAAGAGCAGTCCAATAAAAGAGCAGATTTCACCTTATGCCGAGGTCACGTAATATATCTTTTGTTATTAACTATATAATAAAAAAAGAAGTCTTGAGTGGGGTAGAAAATGTACTTATTTTGCTCACCTGGGTTTTGAAGGGAATTAGTTATTTCTCCTCAACTTTTTTTTTTTTTCGACCCGGTTGTGGTATTGCTCAGATGACACGTGAAACAGACACGGGTGCTCCTGCCAAATTTCCACTAGTTATTCCTCCATTTCTTGGGCCCAAATAAACTGAAAATAAGCGCTTTTAACTTCTCCCCCAACCTCCCGCTGGCCTGCAGATACCCATACTAGTGAATGCTGCTCTTTCATTGGCTGTAGGTAATTGCCAATGTTATTTTCAATCACAACACATTTCACACAACATGATTTGAATCACCGACAGCTTCAGATATTTAGCATGTCAAATATCTCACGGGTGTCGGCGACTCATCTGCGATTCTCTCAGATCGCATCTTTGATAGTTCATACTGTGTGACTGTTACTCACGTAAACGAGCACCGATTTGCGTGTGATTTCAGGCATTTGTCGGCAATTTCTCAAAACCTGTCAGTGAGTCAAAATAAGGGCTAAAATCATGCAGTCTAAACTCGGCATTAGAGAGCAACACGGTCAGGCAACATGTATTTTTCAAGACGCTGTTCTGACTATGCATTTCTGGATGCAGTGATTCCTCCAGATTCCTATACCTCTTACTGTGAGAGCAAGTCTGTTGAGCAGCTGAGATCGCAGCTTGCACTTGCAAAAGATGACAGAGCGTGCACCCTCCGGGGTGCAAGACATGGTCACAGATCTGGAGTCAGACATGATGGCTGTGCTTTCCCGGGCTCCGAGGGCATCAGAGGACGGGCTCCTTTCTCTCACACCTCCAGCCTCTCCATGCGACACTGAGAGGAAGGTAAGAGCCAATCTCTTATTTTCAGCTCTTTCTCAGGACATGGCTCTTCCTGGGGTGACCACTCGCCATCCCGAAGCTGCCCCACGGCTGGTGCATCAGCGATCGCTCTGGTGATGCTTGTCATTCAGGCTCTGTCAGCCTGGTTAACGCTACCCAGCTAATCGTAGTGGCTCATCCGGACGGTCAGACTCGGCTATGTGATTCAATTCACCATATGGCCTCCCCACTAAAAGAGCAAGATCCACCCCCCCACCCCCCTGGGCAGCTTCTCTTATCTCGGGATGGAGCTGGACTTGATCCCCATGACGGTGTGCCTTACCAAAAGCGCACCGGGCTGATGATGGCCTGTCAGATTCAGTTTGGCAGGAAGACAGTGGTCCCACTGAAGGTTTTTCAGAGACTCCTGGGCCATTTGCAGCCGCTATCACACCGCTCAGATTGTTCATATGAGACCACTTAATTGCTGGCTTCACGACTGGGTGGCCATCGGGTGGCCATCACCCTGCTATGTCGCCACACCATCAGTCCCTGGATGGACCTTGTCTTCTACAGGCCTGGGTGCCCTTAGAACAGGGGCCACCAACCCTGTTCCTGGAGAGTTACCTTCCTGCAGATTTCATTTGCAACCCTGACCAAACACACCTGTCTGTAATTATAAGTGCTGTTTCAGGTCATCATTAATTGGTTCAGGTGTGTTTGATCAGTGTTGGAGCTAAAATCTGCAGGAAGGTAGCTCTACAGGAACAGGGTTGGTGACCCCTGCCTAATAACAAGTGTCCAGACATGCTGTTACTCTGACATATGCTTCCAGTACAGGCTGGGGGGCTGTGTGTAATGAGCATGTAGCTGCAGGTTCATGAACCAGACCTCAGTTGCATTGGCATATATATTGCATGGAGCTGTTGGCAGTGTTTCTTGCCAACAGTGTTTCTCCCCTGCGGTCTGCAGCAAGGTCTGTTCAAGCCATTCGACTCAGTATTTTTAAGTTTCTGTCCATGGAGACAGCTCTGCTGGTCTTGTTGGCATCGGTCAAGAGGATCGGAGATCCACAGGCATTTTTCGTCAGTGAATCATACCAGGAGTTTACCCAGCTATATGCCCAAGGTTCATTTTGAGACCAGGTAGTGAACCTGAAAGCGCCGTCTGTGGAGGAGGCAGAACCAGCTGATACAGCTGTGTCCTGTTCGGGCACTGCACATCCATTGATGTGGGCCCATTTCTTCTCTACCTGCTAACCTGCTTATCATATGTAGCGCTCCCCCTGAATAGGGCTAGCCCATATACTTATATTGTCACCAGGTCTCCCCTTTGGGTAGCAGGAGACCTCCACAGTGTTCTTCCCCTTCGGCACTGGCATGCTTTCCCAATGTACAGTGTAAAAATTTCTGTTAATTAACAGTTTCTGTATTTTGTTTTTTCCGTTTATTTACGGTTGTGAATTGCGTTATGGGATGTTGATCTCTGCTCTGTCAACTTGTATTCAACTCTACAGTTTAACAAAGTGACTTTTATTGACATTTTAGTAATTTGAAATCATATAATGTTTAAGAATATTATATAGAAAAATGTATCTGTAAAATAACAGAAAATGTACTGGCAGCTTATTACAAGGATCCGCAGCATAATATACAACAACCCACACAATATATCACTTTAAACTATTAAACATATTCATAAATGTCACTTTTTCCAGCTTTTAATAGTTAAAAGTTGTCAGAAGAAAGATCAAGGTCCCATAATGCAATTCAAAAGCATAAATAATAAAAAAATAAAAACAGGAATCACAAAATCCGGAAAAACTGTTAATTTATGGATATTGTTTTACAGTCTTATTTCTTAAATCCTTAGTCTACAGTAAGCTAGGTAAAATAACTTGTACGACCACCTACATTCTAAATTATTCTCATATTCTGATAAATAAAGGGCCTGGGGACGTTAGAAGGTTGCGCTTTTCGTGATGCTTGTGCGCTCATGCTATGCTTGGCAAACTTCTCACCAAATGAGTGACGGGCTTAGCTGCTATGGCATTTTCCATACACATTTCCAAAAGTGTCTCTCTAGACACCATGTCATAGTTCCCAATCTGAAGGGGAACATCCTGGTTACGTCCATAACCCACGTTTCCCGAAGGAGGGAATGGAGACGTGGTGTTTCCATCGCTACAGCAGCTGTGCAAATGATAGCTGTGCATTTGGATTTTTCAGCGATTAAAAGCCTGGCTTGCTTTCCTGCAGGTGCTGGCTATATACTTGCCTGATTAAAGCTGCGGTTACACTAGAGTTTGAGCCTGCGAAATTGTGTAGTACGGCGCTGCGAAAAGGGGCAGGATTATACAAGATGATTAGACATTTAAAAAAGCGAGCGATTGGTCCATATTTTTAATTTCTGTCCAGAGAGGTCATGTTTTGATCCTCGATTGGGCTCACACAGTCAAGTGATGCGATTTTGCAGGTCAGAGTTCACCAAGCTTGAACTTTGCAACGCAGCGAACTGCGAAACTTGTTGCACGAGCTTGCGTTTCCAGTCTGACACATGTACTTTGTAAAACTTTGTGAAGTGCCATTGGAAGAACTTGACTCACTTGCACAAAACCAAAGACCTGAATCCTACTGAACACCTTTGGAATACTCACTGTAAGCCTATCAATGCCTTAATTAGTTTATTCTTGTGTGGGAGCCTGAATGGGAGCAAATCCCTAATGCAGTGTTCCAAGATTTTCACACCAGCAAAGGGAGGGATTGTCTTTGAAAGGAAATCTTTTGCTTGTGGTACTTTTGATTATATGATGCAATAAAAAGTAATATTTCCTTGTTTTTCACATTACATATATATTTAAGAGCTGACCTGAAATTTGGCTTCCTTGTCTATATTCCTGAGAAATCCTGAGATATATATTGTTCAGGTCAAGCCAATTTTCAGTTATCAGGTTAACCCAGTGAGTGCCTGTAGAGGTACTAGCAGGTAAGACCGGATTTAGCACATGTTCGTTAAGAGGTTCAGAGGAGGGAGCTATCTTAATGTGGAGATTGAGAGCATGGTGCTAAACAAGACATGGGGAGAGAGACAGGAGAAGATAAAGTGGGATAATTAGGCTAAGTGAGGTTTGACCTGTGACATGGATTCAAGAAAGAAGTTTGATGTATAATGGTTATCTTTGCTAAAATAATGCTTTTACTGTCTGCATAGTGCTTCTGGATGTTCCACTGTTTATTATCAGCAGGGGCAGCTTACAATCTCAAATATGAATATTTTGGCCAGATTATGCAGTGTATGTCTGCAAACGTTTCGGCAGGATGTTAAAGAACATTGTTTGGTGCAGCGTGTTTGATGTTTGGCCTTATAATCTGGCTAAAACTGTTTAATAGATCAAATGGACTAACTAAGCACAGTTCGGTTTTCACTTGGATTTACACACGTCTAAATGCCTCCTTCTGGTAAGCAGACAACATTGCTACTGTATTTTGCTCTATCCAAATCAACTGTGTTGACTTCTTTACACAATCATGTTTAAGGATTTTAAGGATTATAATTGTAGTCATTGGTTTTCCTTTAGTGAAGACAGGTTCATTTTATTAGATTTTTTTATTGTTGTTTTTTTTTGTTTGTTTCTTTGAGCTTGTCATTTTTCTCATAAAAACTGGCAATTTATAAATAAGTATTCCAGTTGTGATAGGTATTGCTTGTGTTTACACAAACATGAGTAAACACAAGTAATGGATTTGATGAATAATGTGACTATTAAAATGCGCAATTGTCTTTGATAAAATCTGTGTGATAATATTAGAATTTGAAAAGATGGTTAAAAAGATGATGTCAATGATTTTTCACATTCCTTCACTATAGATTCCACAATGCTCATTTAGTCTTATAATTTAAAGGGTTCTAAAGACACAGCATAAATGGCCCTGTTTCTGAAAAATTGTGCGTGCGTGTGTGTGTGTGTGTGTGTGTGTGTGTGTGTGTGTGTGTGTGTGTGTGTGTGTGTGTGTGTGTGTGTGTGTGTGTGTGTGTGTGTGTGTGTGTGAGCGAGAGAGAGAGAGAGAGAGAGAGAGAGAGAGAGAGAGTGACTGAAGATTATGACAAGTGTGTAGATTTTAGTTCCACTTACAAACTACAACTTTAAAAATCTGTATTTAATCAAAAAAAACATGATGGAACCTTGGGTAATTAATCAATGTGAAGAGTACTTAACAAAGTTTTTTTCAGTAGAAAATAAGTTCATAGATGTTCAATATGACCCCCTCCAGACACTCGAGTGACATCAACCCGATACTCGAACTTGTTCCACACTCTCTGTAGCATCTCGGGCGTAACAGTTTGGATAGTTATTCCTTCTTTTAGTTCCTCAATGTGAAACTTCAGAGCTTCCTTAAATCGACGACAGAAAGAGCTTGGCTCTCCTTTTCTTCTTTGCAGAGTTCTCGATTTTCAAAGTTGTGGTATTCTTTTTGAATCACCCTGTATATTCTCATGGTAAGGCAGAGTGGACAAGACTGCCTGTTTATGCTGTGTAAAAGCAATAAAACAATTGCCTGTGTGTTTACAATGTAATTAAATGTAACCATGCTTGAAATTTCAGTAGACAGTTTGGGTTTTCCACTATCAAATTACTTTTCCAGTAACAAATAGGACTGTCAAAAATGCAGCTTTATATTCAGATTAATTTAGTTTACATTTACTAATTATTTATATACTGCTATTACTATATTATATTTACAACATATTTTACAGACAAACAAATGTGAATGTAGTCTAGTGTTGTTATTTCTAAATATACTGCTTCAAAAAATAAAGGGAACACTTGGAGTTACATTGTGTTGTTTAAGTGTTCCCTTTATTCTTTTGAGCAGTATATAATTAAAATGTAAATAACAAGCATGACTAGCAGACGTTTTTGTTGTCAACATATATGACAAATAAATTGTGACATTCAGTTCATAAAAATAAAAAGGAAATATTACATGATGGTAGGTCATGAAGAAATGATCTGTGACAGACTATTCTCAAACTATTTATGTTACTGTCGAAACTAAAGACTGTAAAAAAATATGGATGACAGCGCCTTTTTCCATTGAACGCTTTGAATGCAAAAATTCCTCATGACTGGCACAAACTGTGGTTATTGCTATCGGATATGGATGCGGCCGGAAGTTAAGGAGAATTATTTATATTATTTATTAAATTTCCCATTTATTGTATTTTATTAACACCTACCCCTACCCCCACCCCAACTCTAAACCCGTCACAGTACTGTAAAAATATTTATTATTATTATACAGTGTCATAAAAAATGCTGCTGTATTGATGTGCATATCACACTTCAGTAGGTCAGAAAGTATAGTTTATTGCTGAACCACTCATTTTATCATGGTAAAATAACACAGAAATCAGACATTGATACTTCAATCTCCTCCCGAAGCTCTGACGGTCTGCTTAGAGAAGCTGTCAATCACAACTGTCAATCACGATGACACGCCTATATATTTAAATTGTAATTTATGAGGTTTGTTGTATTTTGAATCCAATTTTCTTTGTAAAAGGCATAAAGTTGATGATGCTGAATTCAAAATTAAGGATTCACTAGTTTGAAATGAAACACTATACTAAGCACTTTCCAAACCTCTTGGTTGATAATTCAGTATACTTTATTTTGACAAAATATCCCATGTTTTGTCATGACTGTTTCGGTAGTGATGGTAAAGTTTTGGTAGTGACCACTACTCGGTGTGCGAGATCGACTACAGATCTGTGTTCTTACCAGACTGAAAGTAAGCATCTGGTCAGTACACCTAAAGCTAATCTATACTGTCTTTAAGTAAGAAGAGGTATGCACATACCTTACAATGCAGTTTCAGAAAAGTGAGATGGCATACTCAACAAAATGAGTAACATACTCGATAATATGAATTGGCATATCATTAAAATAACAATTACAATAATATCACACACAATTTATATTGCAAAAAGTGTACACTTTTTTCACCAAAACAAATGGCACTACCGAAACTTCACATTTTTCAGAATGTGACAGTTTGAATAGTGACAATTTATATACTTCTGAGCTTTTAGCTCAAATATGTCATCTGCACATGATTAGCAAGAACAGTTTGATTACAAGAACTGTTGTATACAAATATACGTTTTTTTTAAAGAGACCCTAAACATTTCCCTTAACGCAAAAAAAAAATATATATATAGGTTTGATAGTGATTTTCCCGGTGGCACAGTGGTTAGCACTGTAGCCTCACAGCAAGAAGGTTGCGTGTTTATTTCTGTGTGGAGTTTGCATAATATCCCCATGTTCACGTGGGTTTGCTCCGGGTGCTCCAGTTTTCCCCACAATCCAAAGACATGTGGTATAAGTGAGTCGGGTAAACTAAATTGGCAGTAGTGAATGAATTTGTGTGAATTAGGGTGTATGGGTGTTTCTCAGACCTAGGTTGCAGCTGGAAGGAAATCTGCCACATAAAAGATATGCCAGAGTAATTGGTGGATCATTCCGCTGGCACTGTGCCGACCCCTGATAATTCAGGGACTAAGCTGAAGGATAGTGAGTGAGTGAGGAGTGATGTTTGTTAAAGCTACACATAGATTTTCAGACTTTAAAACACCTTTACCTCAAAACAACAAAATCTACTCACCATGTAGCTATGAGAAAGAAGGACACAGTTTCAGCCAATAGATTAAGAAATACACAGTTTCAGTAGTGACATCAAAAAACACTTTTTAAAACAAAATTGTATTGTAAAAACTAAGGGCGGCACAGTGGGTAGCGCTGTCGCCTCACAGCAAGAAGGTTGCTGGTTCAAGCCTCGGCTGGTTCAGTTGGCATTTCTGTGTGGAGTTTGCATGTTCTCCCCGTGTTCACGTGGGTTTCCTCTGGGTGCTCCGGTTTTCCCCACAAGTCCAAAGACATGCACTATAGGTGAATTGGGTAAGCTAAATTGTCCATAGTGTATGTGTGTGAATGAGAGTGTATGGGTGTTTCCCAGTGATGGGTTGTAGCTGGAAGGGCATCCGCTGCGTAAAACATATGCTGGATAAGTTGGAGGTTCATTCTGCTGTGGCGACCGCTGATTAACAAAGGGACTAAGCCGAAAAGGAAATGAATGAATGAATGTAAAAACTAAAATATATATTTTGAACTTTACTTTTTAAAAATAACCAAAAAGACATTTGTGAAAACAGTGGGGGAAAAATATTTAAAAATATTTAAAGGGTACCTATGATGAAAATCAACTTTTGTAAGCTGTTTGGACAGAACTGTGTGTAGGTATAGTGTGTCCACTTGTCATATTGGAGTGATATAAACCCAACCAGTCTCTTTTTTAACTGACATTGAAATGTTGGTGGCTGTCTCAACTTTTAATAATATGATATTAAAATATTTTTTGTGTTTAATATAGCATTGGTTTCAAGAGATTGTAGAAAGATCTTAGTAAGAATTGAATACTGAAATGAATTTTATATGTGTTTTGAATGTGAGACAGCAGTTTGCAGCAATTCTGTAGGATGAACCACATAGTCTACTTTACTGCCAAATATTATATAATAAATGAGTGAACAAGTGAGCAATTTATGATGCAAGTAATATATAATATTGTTATATGATATTTCATTATTCACCAGTAGAGGGAACGCTTGGCCTCAAATTTCATTATATCTGGTTCCAACTGATAGTAAGTAAACCAGTCATTTATTTAAAATTGGAGAATCAGGCAAATGAAGCCTAATTATTGTGGTCAGGCAGAAAACAGTAATTGTGCGAAATAAAAGCTCACTATAAGGTATAATAAACAGTATAGGTATAAAAACATTAGGTGTTAATATCATATTCTGTGAAATTGCAGTACAATTGAGGGTAATAATAGCAATTATAAAATGTAGAAAGTAAAAATGTAAAATGTGTTTTCTTTTCTTTAAATGGATAGTTCACCCAAAAATGAATGTGCTCAATATACTCCCTCAAGTGGTTCCTTTATAAGTTTCCTTTTTCTGTACAAAAGAAGATATTTCGAAATTGTTAAAAACCTGTAGCATTGACTTCCACGGTTGAAAAACAAATATTGATCGTGCGTTTAACAGAAGAAATAAACTTGAACAGCTTTGTGACAAGAAAGGTGAGTGAATAATGTCAGAATTTTAGATTGGGTGAACTATTCCTTAACTTCACACTCCAGTCCGGTAGGCGGTAGTGCACCTTTAGTTGTTAGTTTTTTTCCAGCCGCCTAGGCATAAAACTTGAAGAAGAAAATGTAGACAAGTCACTGTTTTGAGGTGGGCGCTTTTGTGAAGCTCTAGGAGGACGTGGTGGGAATCACAAACCGATCCGACGGAGGCAAAATGACTGAGCATTCAAAATTTGTAGCATTCATGGTGGAAGTTATTAACTGTTCAGCTCAGACAAATAGCAGAACTGAGAGAACTAAGATATTTGTGAAAGCGGCAGAGAAGTATTTAGAGATGGAAGAGCTAACAGTAGAGAACCTTAACGCAACATTAATAACGGGGATGTCAGACACTCAGTCAATATGTGGAGGTGGGTATTGATGATGTTATCCATTTTACAGTGGAATGCTAGGAGTTTAATTGCCAATGGACAAGAGTTAAAATTGTATATTCAGGAGCAAACAATAAAACCAAACATATGCATACAGGAATCTTGGCTGAAACCCTCAATTGACTTTACAACATACGGATACACAGCAGTGCATAAAGATAGAACTTGTGCTATGGGAGGTGGAGTACTTTCATTCAAAACGGTATGAACTATAAAACTATTAATGGTGTTAGAGAGCTTGAAGTTGTTATTAATGAGGTTTGGGTCAACAAAACAAAAATAATAATAGTCAACTTATACAATCCTTGTCAAAAAATTACTAGAGAAATGCTGGAGGAAATTTGTGAGGTAGAAAACTCCAAACTAATAGTGTGCGTGGATTTCAATGCTCATAGGGGGTATCATAGAGGAGGTAATGGATGATAAACAATTAGTGTGTTTAAATGATGGAAGAGCCACAAGATACGATGTCACTCACGGTAGGGAATCAGCTATTGATCTTACTTTTGTATCACAGCAATTGGCAGGTACTTGTATATGGGAAGTAAGCAATAATACAATGGGCAGTGATCATTATCCAATTTGGACAAAAATAAGAAGTCAAAATGTCAATTTAGAAGATAATTGGACTATAAGATGGAAAATGAGAAAAGCTAATTGGGAATTGTTCAGTTTTAAAGCAAGCTGTAAATTGATTGAGGCCATGCCAAACATGAGTAACAATGTCGAGGAATTAAATAATATGCTTACAAGCATAATACATGAGTCAGCAGACGGAGTAATAGGTAAAACATCAGGGGCTAGGAAAAAGAAAATGGTACCATGGTGGACAGATGAGTGCAGAAGTGCAGTTAAAAATAGGAACAAACCCTTTTATTTATTTTTATTTTTTTTTACTTAAATCATACTTTTGACAATTTAATGGAATATAAAAGAGCACAGGCAAAAACCAAGAGAATCATCAAAGAAGCCAAAAAGAAATACTGGAGAGATTATTGCAGCAATATTGGAACAGAAATACACGTTAAGGAGATCTGGGGAATGATCAGAAAGATGGGTGGTGTAAGAATGGAATTTTCTCTACCAACTTTAAGAAATAACGGAATTGAAGTTACTAATGTTACTAATGGAGACAAAGCTGATATGCTTGCAAAAGGTTTTGTAAGGATACATAGTTCACAGAATCTTTCACATGAGGAGCTAAATAATAGAATTAGGATAACTGAAGAAAATAAAGAAGTTTAGGTGAAAAAAGATGTGGGGGAAAGCCCATTAGATGCAAATTTCACACTGTTTGAATTAAAGAGAGCACTGATAGGAGTTAAAAATACGTCACCAGGGAAAGATGGCATACGCTACAAAATGATTGAACAACTTTCTGATGTAGCAAAAAACTTAATAGTTGATCTTTATAATAATATTTGGGAACAAGGACAGTTGCCAGTTGGAAACATTCAGTAATAGTCCCCATAGGAAAACCTGGCAAAGACAAATCAGAGATCACAAGTTACAGACCTATAGCCTTAACATCTAACTTATGTAAACTTATGGAGAGAATGATAACCAAAAGATTAGTGTATTATTTAGAAAGCGGGAATAATTACACCCTATCAGAGTGGGTTTCGTAATGGAAGAACAACAATGGATCCTGTAGTATGTTTAGAAAATGAAATTATAAAGGCACAAGTAAATAGGGAATCAGTCTTGGCAACCTTTTTCGACATATAGAAGGCGTATGATATGCTATGGAAAGAGGGATTGTTAATTAAGCTGAATAACATGGGTATGGTAAAATGTTCAATTGGATTAAATATTTTTAATGGGAAGAACCATAGAAGTTAGAATAGGGCACAGGACATCAGGCACATACTCAATAGAAAATGGCACCCCACAAGGAAGTATGTGTAGCCCAGTTCTTTTTAATATAATGATAAACAATGTTTTTGATGGAGTGGAACATAGGATAAACAGAGCACTATATGCAGATGATGGAGCATTGTGGGGAAGATATGGAGAAGATATGGGGATCAGTACTATTTCTTGTAGCAAAAATAACTACATGAGTACAATTCCACCTTGGTTGTTTTGTTTTCCTGTAGTAAATCTGGAAATAAAGAATGTAATTAAGTCAAAAGGAGAATGTCAAAATGTTAAACAATATTTAGAAATAATGTATAATGGAACAGTACAAATATATATATATATACAGATGCATCAAAAGAACCAACTGGTAAAACTGGGGCGGCAGTATATATTCCCAAATCTCTTAAGTATTCAGAGTGGGAAATCTACTTGCAGACAGGATCTTTTAAATGATGCACATCAGCTGATACTTCAAATAAATCAACAAAGGACTATTATACAGTTTGTTTGGGGTCGCAGCGCATGCTGGTATTGAGGGTAATGAGATGGTAGACAAGCTGGCAAAAGAAGCTATTAAAT
>CAIGQV010018170.1:15436287-15458886 GCA_903798115.1 Danio jaintianensis | reverse complement strand
ATATATATATATATATATACACACACACACATACATACATACATACACACACTATATAAATATAGCAGTTCAGTCATTAACACTTACACTAACATTTATTGTCCTGTATGGACCTATTTGTAACAACTTTTTTTTGTTTTTAAATTGACATACAAGGGATAATTTAATAATAATAATGACTTAATATAATTTAATCCTGCGATTCAAAGCAATATTGTCATTTCTCCTGTCATTAATGTCATGTGATCATTTATAATTGCATTATGAATACAAATGTAGGTGTGGACAAACCGTTTTCTTTGGTCTGTGTTGTAATAGGTATCACTTTGAGGATGTGGCTGGCAGTAACAAGGCGATAGAGAATGGCACATGGGAGGTCAGAGTGGTGGAGCAGGTTCCCCAGTCAGAGATCTCTATGAATGAATGCAGCTCTGCATGGCTGCTTTCTGGAGCTCAGCTTGTCTCTAAATTCAATGAGGAGGTATGTGGTTCCTTTTACAACCAATATTACTACATTTGTAGTGGGGGTAAAAAAGTAGTATGTAACACTGAAAGATTGTAATTATTTAGCCCACAACAAGGGTTATACATTTATAAATGTCTAAAAACAACTGTTCATTAAAATAGGAAATGGCTGTACATAAACATGTCATTTAAATGAAGAGAGTAAAAAAATAAAATAATTTTTTTGTTGTTATTATTGTAAATAAAGTACAAATACAAAGAAATCAATACCTTAACTAGGTCTGTGGTAAGATCCACAGATTGTGTTATTTGAGGTCAGTAATTTCCTCATCCACCGCTGATGATTCACATGCTTTGTGTGGGAGAGTTGGGTTGTTTTGTATTGCAAAACCTTAGTTGATCAAATGTATGAATCTGACACTAGTCTAATTTGTTTTATGTTATTGAGCATGAATTTTAGCAGCTTTTTAATAATTATTTTTTTTACAGGCAAAGAACACTGTGAATGTCCACCAGTGCTTGTTTCGTCTTCCGCAGTTCACCACTGACATCTTAATGACGTTCAACGATCCTGTTTTTATCAAGTGAGTTGGTTAAACATACAGGTTAGACCTTCCTCCTCTATATTTTTCCCCTTAGATTAGATAAATGCCTTAAAAGAGTTTCTATTAATGCTATACATAGATGCTGAAATACAGGCCACGTTATAATGTTCAGAGGGAGGGTTTGATTTAAAATAATTTCTTTCAGTCCCCTCAGCAGCAGTGCCGCTGGTAATATGGCAGCTATACCATGGACACTACAGGACTTCCAGGGTGTTCTGCAGTCCTTGTGTCTACACAACTCGGGAGTGTTCGGGTAGATGCTTAATGCAGAGGGTCTAAATTCCACAAAAAAACCTTTTACAGTAATGTATCTGAAAAGCTAGACTCTCTGGGATTTTTGTTTCTTTTCTTTGCGTTTGTTTGATTCATAGATGAGGTTATGTAAATAAATAGAGAACCTTGAAATGTAAAAAGAAATAAAAGATACTTATTTTTTTTTAATAAGAAAAGATGTGAAAACTAGTTTTTACTCTACTTGTTACAAATATATGCTGATTCATTCAGTATGAGTTTCCCTAAGGTTATCAAAGGTATGTACTTCACCACAAAACTAATGTTTAACAACTTAACTGGAACTCTAGTTTGAATCTCAGGTTTAACAGACTTTAACAACTTACCTTAAATGCCCTTAGGGATAAACCACTTTCAGGTGCTTTCACAATGCACTAAAGGTTGATTAATACAGTGACATTCAGATGTGTCCAAACACTTTGAGATTAAGATTATCATTGACATTTGTTCTTAAAAGACAGTATGCTGCAGTGTTATTGTCAGATATATAGAAAATAGAAGGCATTCTTTTAAAAAATAATTTATTATCAAATGATATATTGTCACAGACCCAATATGTACCTATATATCTCTTAGTAAATATATTAATGAAGATTAATACAAAAGCGTCAAACAACATTCAGTAAAGCTCATTTAATTTAAGGCAAATGGTGACTTCATGAGTTAATAGATTTTTTGAGTTAATAGAAGTGTTAATAGAATTTTATTCTACTGTCCTAATATTCCCTTCAAATAATGCCAATATTCTATTGATTTGTTAATTTTATGTTCCAAATTTGAAGCAAATAGGGCATTCTTAAAGACACTAACAAAGAGGATTATAAAGTAACAATGTTTTACTTGCAATGTTTTACTCACCCATTTTTCATTGTAACTTCAAACTACTCAGAAATAGGTCTGTTCTTCCCATCATGATCAATAATTAGCAGCTGTTAGGAAATCCTTGTAAATTCATACAATACAATGCGATTCATACAGTAAAACAAAACAAGGTTAAAAGTCATTGAAAAAATCACTTCTTAAAAAGTCTTAATTAATGGTTCAGTCTGTTTTTCAACATTATCGTGTTTGTTTGAAGACATAATTTCTTCTGTAGTAATTTACAAAAATACCATCTTGTAAAGTCTTCTTGAATGCTACTGTGGTCAACAAACATTTTTCAGATTTGTATTGATGGCAAATCATTCATTAATCTTTACCCTTGGAACATGTCAACCAATGAAAATTGAAAACTACAAAATGTTAAATTGCATTATTTAGTGTACACAAAACATACAGTACCTTCCACGACATGTCTTCATTACTTGCAAAAGACTGTTATATAAAATCAGTACAATACAGTACACTTCATCCTAAAGAGAAAATTGATATCTTAGATTTTTGTTAAAAGCAGTAAGACCTTGCTGCATTGTAAATGTACATGTATATAAAGACACTCTAACTACGTTCACAATATAGCAAGGCTCTTTTGGACCTTAATCAGCAAGTTAGATAAACATCAGTCGATTTTTTTTTACTGATGCAGGCAATAGCGAAACACTAGCTGTAGCTATGGTATAAATGGCGAAGCTCGTTCCAGAAAAGCAGAGAAAGAATGGTATGAGGTCCGAGGCGGAAGTAGGATGCTCCGAGGCCTTTATACAAACCAGTCATACCTTCCTTCTTCAGTGTCTTAGAGAAACAGTCCACAAAACCTCTGTACAATATGCCCTGCATTGGAAAATACAGCAATTGAGATGCATGCCTTATTTAGCCAGCTTTAGCAATTTGTGGGTGAATTATGAACAGGCAAGTGTGTTTGAATATAATTCCTCACCTTGCCAAGATGGTCCACAGGCTGGTTGTAGAGTCGAGTACTGATCACATCAAAAGGAGTCATAGCTAGTACAACCACTACGCTACTAATCATACCGGCACTGAGAGCAATTAACCAGCTGCCATCAGAGAACACCTGCAGATAACAAAAGAAAAAAACGATTACTGACAAAACATTGCTTGTTTTAGAAAATAATTTAAAAAAAAAAAAGTTTTCCAGACCAGTTAGTTTTAACAGGAAAAGTTTACTTGAGCTCTGTCATCATCTACACATGTTGTTATTAAACATCACAAACTCTTCTGTGAACTGGTGATATTGATAGAACTACGTGAAATATCCCTCAGGTGATTTCATACATCAAGGCTAGTAATAATGTAATACTCTTCACTGTTCACTGACTACTGTCAGTGTAAATACTGATAGCATCTAATCACTTGCTTGTCTTTGGCACAAAAGATACAAACACCTAAACACTGAACTATGTTTTCTATTTATTTCTGTATATCATTTTATTTTGCAGCATTAGAAAACATATATTTTGCCATTTTAAAGTGGTTTAAATATAGATGGGTATTTCTAAGTTTGTGTTCAATTCCATATGATTTAATTTAATTACACCATTTTGGGCAACATGAGTATGGACGCTTTTCACAAGACTGGTATGGCGCGTTTAACGGTCATCATAATCTTAAATCCTTGAAAGTTTTTAATATTTTTATTTTTAAAAAAACGTATGAACGTATGAACACGAATAAATTTGACGTTATTCTCTCTATTTAAATTTTTTTCCTTTTTCTGAAAGTCTTGATAACACCATCGTGGCATTTTTCTTTTATTATTTCAGCAAATAGATTTCTCCCATTCACTGCGCTCTAAATTTACCTAACTACGACGACGTCTGCTGCTGAGAAACCTGGAAATGTGAAAAGGGTCTATTATCATCAAGTAACTGTCAAATAATTACTACAGTTTAAATTTTGTCAATGGCATAGCCAATGCACCTAAGGGCTTTACATTAAATATGTCTTTGTCCGTATCAAATTAAAAAAAAGATTATAAATATGCATATATGTAAACTTTTATTAAATACTAGCATATTGATTCCCCACCAAAATTTGAAATCTTCACCAAAATGATGTGCTGACAAATTAATTCAGTAAATTAATGAAAAAGTTGTCTTGGAAAAAAAAGAAAAGAAATTAAAATACTGCCCAATGTAAAGGCCTAAATATAAGTCAAAAACAATCATAGTTTGGGACGTGACAAACTATATGTATTATCAGGTGTTACTCTATAATACAAATTATCCTATGCTTACCTGCAAGTCATTGACCATCTCTTTAGAGGCAGAGAAAGTAGCGAGCTGAGCAGCTGATCCCACACTAACCCTTGGGATCGCTGCACTTGCTCCCCTCCACAAACCCAGAATTCCGTGCTGTTTGTAGATGGCTAATAGAGCATTTGTCATTCCCTGTCACAGAAAGAAAAGCAAATCTATATATACACACTGGGGGTGCAACAATACAGACTTCTCATAGTTAATTTCGGTTTTAGGTCACAGTTTCGGTATCGTTCAGTTTATGAAACGTTTAGTAAAAAAGTACTGTCAAATAAAATGAAAAGAAAAAATAAAGCAAAATAAAATATAAAATGAATACAATATAGCAAAGATACTACAAGTATAAACACTGCTTTTCAAGTTTTTCATGTATCTAATAGTAGTTTTCAGTTACATAAACTGAAAAATATGAATAGCCTATACTGCTATTCAGTCGTGAGCAGGATTTCATTATCTTTTGTTGTTTGATTAGTATTAAAAACACAAACTCCACGCAGTGTATCTGTACACAGAACTATCATTGGAGAATTCACCTAGTCACTTGTAAATTTACTAAAGATATCGTTAGATGATGACAACAGCTGTTTTCTGTTGTCTGCATTCAAGGTTAGACATCTGACATCTCAAAAAAACTTGCAGATCTGCGGGAACCAAGAAAATGTGACTTTAAACTGAGCGCTGAAGTTGTATTGCTTTGTGTTGCTGTCTTTACTGCAGATGAAGTTGGTGTGTACTTGTCAGCATTTGTCAAACAAAGATTTCAGATGTTTACACGGGTGCTGCACATTTTTTTAAAGTCAAGTTTAAGGATTTGAGATATATTTGTGTCCTGAAGAATAAGGAATAACTAAAACTGGGGGAATGTTTTACTGTGGTTGTTTACAGCCTCATGTGGACAGCTGATTAACAAACACATTTATATTATTCACATTCTATGTCACGGGCAATTCTCTGGCATTTTTATCAATATAATGGTATTTTATATTTATTAAAATCAAAGGTTTGTGTCTATTTAAGATTCAAATGAAATAAAATAGAATAACTATTGTATGTGACCCTTACTAATCATTAATTCCTTCATTCATTTTCTTTTCGGCTTAGTCCCTTTTTTAATCTGGGGTCGCCACAGCGGAATGAACCGCTAACTTATCCAGCATATGTTTTACGCAGCGGATGCCCTTCCAGCTGCAACCCATCACTGGGAAACACCCATACACTCCCATTCACACACGTACACTACGGACAATTTAGCCTACCCAATTCACCTATAGCGCATGTCTTTGGACTTGTGGGGGAAACCGGAGCACCTGGAGGAAACCCATGCGAACACATGAGAACATGCAAACTCCACACAGAAATGCCAACTGACCCAGCTGAGGCTCGAACCTTCTTGCTGTGAGGCGACAGTGCTACCCACTGCGCCACCGCGCTGCCCCCTTACTAATCAAACAAATATATTTACAATTTCAAAAGTAACACCAAGAAGACTGTATTTTAATTCAGTATTAAATTATGAAGTTGTTTGTAACTTTTTAATTAAAAGGTAGCACAATCAGTAGGTGGTGGCAGACTGTCTTCATTCATTCAAGCATGTGAGAATGAATCGCTGAATGATTAATAAAACTGAGTGAATTTATAGACAACATACCAGGTAATATTAGAAGATTTAATAAATAATTTTACTTGTGCTGGAACATTTACATATAATAGATTAAATTTATATTCATAGCAAATTTACAATTATATACAGCCTATTTTTTTCAGACTGGAAAAGAGTTTTAAGTACTTCATTAATTGAAACTTTAAAGGTTGATGGGGTAGTTACTAATTATTAGTTACGAAGTGGGAGCTTGTGATTTTTTTGGAATCTGTCAAACACTGCAAAAATATTTCAACTGGTGATTAATTTAAAGACCCTAAAAACAATAAGTTCTACAAACAATTTTCTGAAGAGTTATCTCTGTGTTTATTTAAAGATTTTGAAGAAAGTATATAGAATGAACTCTTCCTCCAACTCTTATGCAAGGTTTTATTACTCTTAACCCAAAGCCCAAAAAGGATTTGCTTTTAATTGTTAACTGGCAGCCTAATCACTAATCATTTAATAAGCAAAATGGTCAATGATTTTTAAACATTTGTCCTTATTAATATTTTATTTGGGATAACCAAGACATTGTGTATATAAGAAATTCTTATTTTTAAGTAGGTGGTTTGAGAAAAATGTTTTGAAGGTACCTCAGTTATTCATTTCAGAATGTCTCCTCTTAAATTACAAACTGTTTTTATGCAAGTTTGGTCTTTCCTGTAACTCCCAAAAAATTCCATTGTAATGGATGCGATTCCTAAATGAGTTATAGTGCTTTTTAAGGGGATACAATAGATTACCCAGCACCTTATCTACACCATTACACTCCTTGGTAAGTCCAGTGGGAAAATGTTTTTTTTTTTTTTTACTTTTTATTACCCAGTAATTATAATTAATTTATAACCCAGTACTGGGTTGCAGCTGAAAGGGCATCCGCTGTGTTAAATATATGCTGGATAAGTTGGCAGTTCATTCTGCTGTGGTGACCTGTGATGAATAAAGGGCACTAAGCCGAAGGAAAAATTTAACTTTTTTTTTTTTTTTTACTTTGGAAAAAAAGTTCCTATTTTATGTTGTCTTTGTTACCCTGTCATTAATAAAATAAAATAAAAAAGAATGGGGAAAATGCAAAATACAGCCTAATTTAAATAAAGTATTTTTTTTTTCTAAAAATGTGTCACGTTGAATGTTTCTGTGTGGTGACTATAAACTTACCCTATGCTTATATTGGTGTCCAACTGCAATAGAGGAAGTGGACTGACACTGAAGATGTGTTTTTACCTGAAAGAAATTCAAATAAAATGTATAAAAGGTTTTGTGAGAAACTTGATTTATCATTGAATTTATCAACAATTTATATATTATTTCATGTATTACAGTTATTAATGCTTGTCATAGGGTAAGCATGGTTACACTAATAACATAAAATAACTATTAACCATAAATAATACAAAAATATAATAATTGTTAAGTAATAAATAAAAAATGAAACCTTTAATCAAAATGTAACCTATATTTCATTAGTTTATAATTCTAGGTTATTTTGATTGTCAAGCAACGTTAAAAAAAAATAGACCAATAAACTTTAAATAATTTAAGTCATTTTTAATTTTACGTGTCTAATTTAAAACTCTATGAGGGTTCATACGCGTCCTATTTCGATTCCTATTTCTATCACTACACTTCGCTCTGAATGTTGTCATATTCAACAGCAGTATGCGCCAGGCAATCCCACTATTATGTTCGTTATATTCGTAGTACCGGAAGAACCGTTGCCACTTATAATGTGCTTCCTTCGTTTATAAGACACAAAAACCCTGAAAATTATACGTTTACTTACTAGGTAAATCGGGCTCCCCATTACAGCGCCCACAACACCAGCAATGGCCCCAGCCATTGTGCTCTTCGTAGCGCTAACCCTTCCGTCCGTGTGAATGTAGCCCAAGGACTCGGTGATGGCGTACGACCCCAGCCGGACCCCATTCATAAAAAACTGATAAACCAAACCGGGGACCAGACCTTTCTGCAGACCAGCCAGTCCATCTATTTTGAAAATCGTGTAAAAGCCGTGAAATACATTCCTGTAATACACTTGGTATGTTCCTCGACTTTTCAGCTCTCCTTGCAATTGCATTCGAGTTTTCACAACCTCCAGTGGGTTTGTAAAGAAGCAGGCACCACACGCAGCGACGCCGCCGAGAATGAAATCCATGTTTCGTGTATAGTTAAATAACCCGGAAACAGGTGATGGACAGTTTGACTTTAAACAAGAAACTCCGGGCCTTTAAAAGCCAGTGAATATAACAACGTACTGATAAAGTACTCGTCAGGATAACTTACAAATATTTATTTCTAAAGTCACAGTAAGAAGCAGGTGCGTATGTTCTGTAATCCTCTGAATCACGCGATGCGCGTGTACATTTTGCTGAGTATGAATGTCAGACCGCATTCGCCAGGGCGCGTCCATCATCCCAGCTCGGTCTCTTAGCCAATCAAAACAGAGACGTTGCCCCATCCTTTGTTACAGGTCCCCTTATTGGACAGTTGTACATTGGTAACACCTTCAGGCGATTGACGTGCACCCCTACAGTGACCCCCTAAATAACATTATTATTATTATTATTATTATTATTATTATTATTATTACTTCTCTAGAAACAGACAAAAAAAAAAAAAATCCTTTCCATAAACCTTTAACAAAATGACCCCGTGTAGGGGTGGTAACTAATGTGACTGGGTTGTTCACTGTGACAAGGTGGTATGGACAAAGTGTTTCTTTTATGTTGATTTTTTTTTTTTACTGCTGATTTGAAAGTTTCTCAAAAAGTCCAGAGTTATTTAACTAGTGTCACCTTTAAACGGTGTGATTTGTGACATTAAAAATATATATCGTTTTTATTATGGAATAGTGTAATTAGATTAGATTAGATTTAACTTTATTGCCATTACACATGTACAAGTACACGGCAACGAAATGGAGTAATTAAGGTAAAATTGGAAGGTATATCTAAACAACTTAAAAATCCACAATTCTCTGAGGTGAGTCATCTTTCTCTTTTTTGTGTTTTACAGTGGGGGAAATGAGTATTGAACACATGTTTTTTTCCTGGGAATAATATTTCTAAAGGAGTTGTTGACATAGAATTGAACCAGATTTTGGTAAAAACCCAAACAATACAAACATAAAAATAAAAAAATAGAAACAATAGTTATGTGTAATAACAATGGAATGACACAAGGAGAAAGTACTGAACTACTAAAATGCAATACTTTATATATAAGGCTTTTTGGTGATGGCAGCTTAAAGATGCCTCATATGGAGAATGAGGTTACAGGCATTGCTCAGGTGTGATTTAAAAAAAACAATCTTGATAGTTTTGTGGGTCTCATCTATTAAATCTAATCTTTATTTTGTATTTTTTATTGGATTCAAGTCAGGTGATTGGCTGGGGCATTATAGAGCTTGATTTTCTTTCTCTGAAACCATTTGAGAGTTTCCTTGGCTGTGTTTTGGATCATTGTCTTGCTAAAATGTCCACCCTGGTTTCATCTTCATCATCTTGGTAATTTAGATGTTGAACCGAAGCAACTAATACTAATTTACATTGACGAAGGGCAAGGGGTTGCTTTCTAACTACTGAGAGATTTCAGCTGCTATCTAGGCTTTCACTGCCTTTCGACACCTCCCTTTCTTCATGTGTTCAATACGTTTTCACTGTGATATTTCATTTTATTACACAACTTAATTTGTAAAATAATTAGTTTTGTTTTCCTTGCATATGTGGATCTATTTGGTTGTTACCAGCATCCGGTGAAAATTTTAAGTCAACAGCACCTTCAATTCATCTTTATTTCTATAGCGCTTTTACAATGTAGATTGTGTCAAAGCAGCTTAACATAGAAGTTCTAGTTAACTGACCCTTCGCTAAGCCACACAACAATCGTGGCTCAGCAACCGTAGCTATGCGCAGGAGGTCTGTCAAGCTTTCGAGCGAGGGAAACAAGCCAAAGCGTTGTGCATATGGATTGTGCAAATCTGATACCCGGTATCCTAAAAGTTTGGACAGGGTGGTGGAATTTTTTTCCCTTTCCAAAACCTAAAACCCAAGGGGAGAAATGCCAGCGTGGATCAAGCTGTGTGAGGGGCCATAAAAGCAGCACAATCCAGTCATATTTCCATTTGTTTCAAGCTACGAATATTTAGATTACATATCAACAGAAGAAAACAGAGATATGATCACAAAGTGAGCACTTGCGATCAATAAACTTCACCCGCAGCTGTTTTTCAGTAATTTATAACCCTCATGTCCATGTCAGAGCTACAATTCACCATTGTTTTCGTGAGTCTTTTGGAGATTTAGTCATTGGTGATGACGTTATAGCGGGTTAGTGTCTGCGTTTATATTTGGTGTCGGATTCCTATTTGCTGGTACGGAAAATCTATTTGTTCACTTCTGCTATTTATACTTTGATTTGCATTTCAATTTATTTATTTTTTCCACTTAACTGCAAATTAGAATAGAAACTGTATAAAAAGCAAACAAACATACTGACAGTTATAGGTACTGTACATTGTTATGAGTCAATGATGCTAATATTTGGCACAAATCCATCAATTTCCCCTTTCTGGCTGTTCTTTCTATGAATGAATTCTGTAGAAGCACTGTCCATGCGTGTTTCCTCGTCAGTTAGTAACGCTATATTTCATTGCACAACAATTAGTCTATCAGGCTTTTTGGCTAAAAAAAGAGAAATCACGGTTTAATTTGTTATTATTAGATTATTTTAAAATTCACCTATCCTGCTGTGCATGAACTAAGCTGTTGAATGGTCAGCGTATGAGGCGGCTGGGCTTTAGCCTCAATTTTGATAAAATTATTTTCTAATCGGTTGTGTATTATGACGTGAATATACGCCTGTAATGCATACTGCAGTCCTTTTTTGTCTGGCTTTATCAGATATTTCACCTGTTCGCCAAAAAGGACCAATTATATCCCTGGGAATGTCTGAATGCGCATACATATTGTAATAGACGTTCCAGGCACGAAAGCTTAACAGCCGTAACAACAGTAACTAAGGAGGGTGGGGCTTAGCGAAGGGTCAATTGAAACTGCTTCAGTCCAGTTTTCAGAGTTGAAGTTTAGTTCAGTTTAGTGTAGCTTAAATTTCACTGCTAAAAGTCCAAACACTGAAGAGCAAATCCATCGATGCGCAGCTCCACAAGTCCCAACCCAAGCAAGCCAGTGGTGAGGAACAAACTTCACCAACTGACGAAAGTTAAGAAAAAACCTAGAGAAAAACCAGGCTCAGTTGGGCACAACCATTTCTCCTCTGACCAAACTTCTTGTGTAGAGCTGCAGTCTAGGCACCGGAGGCTGGAGAACGGTGGACGTCCATCGTGGAGAAGCTGTAGGTCACCGGCGGGTGTTCAGGCTGGCCCACGGGATCAATGCGATGACTCATGTCTCACTGGGGTCTTTCAGGAATCAGTCTCACTATCTCCACTCCTCCATGACCACCACAGCATCTAATCAGGATAAGGCCCAGTCCAGGATTATGGAGACCTTGGGATAAGGAGAAATAGACTAACATAAGCGTAGATGCCATTCAAATTATAATGTCTTTTGGGAAGTGTTCCTGGCTCCGGTTGCCCTAATTAATGCAGCCTAACAATCCTTTAGAGAATTTGGATTTCAAAAGCATTTGTGTTTTATGTGTATGCTAATGCAAAGAGATGTGTCTTTAATCTTGTTTTAAACAGTATGTCTGCCTGTCGACCTGTGCTAGGAAGGCTGTTTCAGAGTTTAGGTGCCAGATATGAGAAGGATATACCGTCTACAGTTAATTTTGATATTCTGGGAATAATCAATTGTGCAGAATTAATTGAGCGTAGTGGACGTGAGGGGCTATAATACACCAGGAGCTCCCTCAAATACTGGGGAGCTAAGCCATTCAGGGCTTTGTAGCTAGTCAATAAAATGTTAAATTTTATATGATATTTAAAAGGAAGCCAATGCAATGATGAAAGAACTGGAGTAATATGATCATATTTCTTTGTAGAAAGCACTCTAGCAGCTGCATTTTGAACCAACTGAAGTTTGTTAATTAGGCCTACAGGGCAACCACTTAATAACGCATTACAATAGTCTAACCGAGAGGTCATGAAAGCATGAATAAGCTTTTCCACATTAGACATTGATAGCATATGTCAAAGTCTGGCAACATTTTTAAGATGAAAATTTTTTTTTTTATCTGAATTTAGTAATAGGAAATTTTTAGTCATCCAGTTTGTAATATCAGCTATACAATTTGTTAATTTCATGAAATCGTACAAATTATCAGGTTAAGAGGAGATATAAAGTTGTGCATCATTGACATAATAGTCGAAACTAACTCCATTTTTTAATGATATCACCTAGCGGTAGTATATATATAATGTAAAAAGTAAGGGACCAAGAACGGAGCCCTGTGATAGCCCACAGTATACTTTTGATCGGAATGATGATTCTTCATTAACTGATAAAAAACTGATAATGTTCAGATAGATAAGACCTGAACCATGCCAATGCAGTTCCAGTAATGCCAACATAATTTTCAAGCCTATCAAGGAGAATATTATGATCAGTTGTATCAAATGCAGCACTGAGGTCCAATAACACTAGAGAAATGCAACCACGATCGGATGACAGAAGCAGGTAATTTGTAACTCTTAAGAGTGCTGTTTCTGTACTATAAAATGCTCTATTCCAGATTGGAATTTCTGACAAATATTGTTTCTCTGTAGGAAGGAACATGGATACGACTTTTTGTATTATCTTTGATAGAAAAGGCAGGTTTGAAATAGGTCTATAATTTACCATTTTTTGGGGATGAAGCTGTGGGTTTTTTTCAAGCTGTTTTTTTAATAAAAGGCTTAATGACAGCTAGTTTAAAAGTTTTAGGCACGTATCCTAAAAGTAGGGAAGAATTCAAAATGTTAAGAACAGGTTCAGAAAATTCTGAAAACAATTGTTTTAATAATGGTCGGTATAGAATCTAACATAGATGTTGTTGATTTGGAGGAATTTATCAGTTTAGACGGTTCCTCACCTACTGCTGAGAAAGTCTGAAGTTTATCCCTCCATTGCTTTCTTTAAGGTATGAGTGTGCTCATTTATTGCATGGTCTGTTGAAATTCTTGATTCTGATTGGCTGGAGGGTGTGCAATGTTTTTGTTGAAACGCACAGGTAGTTCCAGTCAGTTTTGATCACAGTTCTAAATAAATGCGCTTCTCCCAAACATTTGTAGTTACTATAGCAACTCGCATGTGCTGCACAGGAAACCCATGAGGACGGTTAATGGCGGACGGGAAAAATGAAACAATAAATCTATATTTTTTAAATACTCATAAATTATGCCACAAAATTTTGTTTTAAGACTTATTTAAGCTAGAATATAGTTATTGTAAAGTCAAATCAGCAGTTTATGTGTAAGGATACTATAAACTATTACACAATGATAGACCTGCTTCTTATTTTCTACATACAGTGCATGTCATAAATGAGTACATTTTGAAAATGCATATTTCGGTCCATTTCTCATTGAAAATAGATAATATATTTTGGTGCGTTTACACAAAACTGTTTTTTTAACAGTTACATTCATTAAGAGTGTGACATCCATCTTTTGGAATAGAAAGATTTCAATTCAACAAAATATTGGGGGGAAACTACAATCTGTTGTAGATTGTACCTGATTTCATGCAATCGAGTCAGGATTATTTGAAAATCCTGACTTAATCCCTTATCTTGCTTTTGTCCAACCCCTTTGGATTCTAACATAAACAAAAAAAAACTCACCTCTCAGATATCCGACAACGCAGCAATCAAACTACAATCTTTTAACAATTTCATATATTTTTTGTTTATTCGAAATAAAACAATTTTTAAACTATTTTTTTCCCAAACATATTAATATGTGTACTCATTTTTGGACGTGATCTTAAGTGTTTTTTTTTTTTTTTAGATCAGTTACAGGTGTGGCTTTTATTTATAAATATTAATTTAAAAGAGAGGTCTGTGAGGGGTGTACTCATTTATGCTCAGCACTGTATGTCCAGTCATTTATAATCCAAACTGTGGGCTACCCTTGATGGAAACAGAGCTATCTGCAATTGTTATAAAATGTAAAATGATTAAACAGATAATTAGTGTGTGAATGACAGAAAGTGCGTGAAATAGGCAGTAAGGACTAAGTGTGTGAAAGACCAAACGGTTAAATGAAAAAAAAAAAACTGAATAAACCGATTAACACATATTAGAATCATTGATTTCATACATCCTCACATTCAAATCAGATGAAGAGACACCACATCACAAAATATGTGACAGGGTGGTAAATTTCATTCAAAAATGGCAGCAAATGTCCCATGTCGTCAAGTTCCTCACCTAGCATCATTCAGTGTGAATCTACTCCTTTGCTTTAAAATGTATAAAAAGTGATGATTTTTGTTTTGTTTGTTTACCCTATCTATTTTGCTTGACCGAATGGGTTTGGGTTGAGCTTGATGGACCCTGACTAACCTAAGAAACCAACCATATGTTGTCACTTCTTTTTTGTGATGTCATTTAAAGCAAAATTACATAATTTGTAGATAAAACAAGTTGGTGTGACGGGGTGGTAAGTGAAACTGAGGGACATCTTTTCAGAGCCTGGTTTCTTTCGAGGTTTTTTTTCCCTTCACTTTCGGAAATTGGTGAAGTTCGTTCCTTGCCGCTGTCGCCACTGGCTTGCATGGTTCGGGACTTGTAGAGCTGCGCATCAATGGATTTGCTCTTCAGTGTTTGGACTCTCAGCAGTGAAAATTAAACCACACTGAACTGAACTGACACCATTTCAATTCACTATATTCTTCTATGTGAAGCTGCTTTGACACAATCTACATTGTAAAAGCGCTATAGAAATAAAGATGAATTGAAAGTTACCAAAAAAATTATAATAATAAGGATATGTCAAAGTTGCACTCAGGGATGGGCAAAAATACACAGAAATGTATTTTTGAATAAAATACCAAATACCTCAATTTTACATGTATCAAAATAAACTACAAAATACAGCAGACATAAATGTATCAAAATAAAATACTGTATTTTGAAAATACTGCTAAATACTTTTGCAAGGGAGCATGATATTTCTTCACAAACCTTCCACCAATAGGGCTGTTGAATCAATCCCTTCACCATTAAACTGACTTAGTGAAATAAGGTGTTTGACAGCAACAGCGTTTCTCTGAGCAAGTTTAAGTCAGCTTCTCTGCCAACTCATTCACCTCTACTCCTGAACATGAGGTATTCATAAACTTTTGTTTCTCTTTCATTTTAGTATACATGTTGTACAAACTTCATACAGAAAGTCGTTTTGAAAATGATCTCTTTAATCACTGTAAAAGCTATGTAATGCAGATAATGATTTGGAACATAGTTTCCATCTATTGCGTGGCCAGTAAAATTAACACCATCTCTTAACAGTCTTATATTTTAAAAGGGTGTTATATGAAGAGATTATTTAAATTTTCTGCTCACATCTTTAAAAAAACAAAATTTAGATTCATTCATTCATTTTCTTTTCAGCTTAGTCACTTTATTAATCTGAGGTCGCCACAGCAGAATGAACCACCAACTTATCCAGCATATGTTTTACGCAGCGGATGCCCTTCCAGCTGCAACCCATCACTGGGAAACATCCATACACACTCATTCACACACATACACTACGGACAATTTAGCTTACCCAATTCACCTATAGCGCATGTCTTTGGACTTATGGGAGAAAATGGGAGCACCCAGAGGAAACCCATGCGAACACGGGGAGAACATGCAAACTCCACACAGAAATGCCAGCTGACCCAGCCAAGGCTCGAACCAGCGACCTTCTTGCTGTGAGGCAATCGTGCTACCCACTGCGCCACCGCGACGCACTCAATTTTGATTTTGTTAATTTTATTTTGTTTGTGTTGAAACATAATTTGTGAAAACTACTAAAATCTTCAGTTTTTAGTTTTTGTTTTCCTTAAATCATGTTTTGCAATTGTACTCTTCAACGCACAACAAAACATGATATCTCTAAAAAATGGAGTTATAAGTTTTTGCAAATAAACTTCATATACATCCTGCTGCTGCCATGTAATGGGAGTCTGGAGTTTTTGACCAGTCTGTATAGTGAAGTATTATTAAATACTTGTGTCTGATATACTGTATTGTGCCACTTTGACATCTTTAGACAGACGTCTTTCCACTTCATTACACATTCCACAACAAAACAGTGCACCTGCAGATCAGCTACTGGCATTTGAAACAGCCAATGAAGTATTGTATGAATCGCCATTGTAAGACTTATTTTAATGTTATTTGTCTTATTTTCTAGGCATCTACATCAACAATGCATCTAACACTATTATTATTTGTGTAGTTTACTCTTTCTCCCAAGAGTTTTTCCAGTTCTTTTTTAACTGAGTCTCAGTTTACCCTCTTAAAAAACACCAGTACACCATCTTTAGGTATTTTGTTTTTATTTCTAAACTTCCTCTGCATTTCCGCCTGCAGCACTGAGACTGATAAGGATTATGTGCTGTAGGCTCCATATTCCTGCTTTTGAACTGATATTTTATTCCATCTCATTTCTTAAGCAAAGATGCTAATGCATTGTACACTATACTGTCATTATTACTGGTCTTAGCATTGCAGGAAACAGGAACACCAGAATGACAATACAAGTCCGGACAAAGACTAACCAAAACTCAGAAGTATAAACACACAGGACATGATAAACTAATGACAAACAGAGGTGTAAACACATGGTGGAAATAATAAACACCAACAAATGGCAGGAAAATAGAACAAAAGAAACCATGATTAAACAAAAGCACATGGATCAATATGATATGGGGAGACAGACACCTGACAATATAAATGTAATCTTATAATTTATTTATAATAATCTTAAATATATATATATATATATACAGATGTGAAATTTGTTATTCATTCATTTTTCCTTCGAATTAGTCCCTTATTTATCAGGAGTCACCACAGCGGAATGAACCGCCAACTATTACGGCATATGTTTTACACAGCCAATGCCCTGCCAGCCACAACCCAGTACTTGGAAACACCCATACACTCTCATATTTACACACACATTCATACACTACGGTCAATTTAGTTTATTCAATTCATCTATAGCGCATGTTTTTGGACTGTAAGGGAAACCGGAGCACCCGAAGGACTAGAACCAGTAACCTTCTTGCTGTGAGGCAACAGTGCTAACCACTGAGCCTCCATGCCACCCAAAATTTGTTATGTAATCATGATTGTTTTTTTTTTTGTTTTGTTTTATGAATGTTACTCTTTAATAGTAATAGTATTTTATCATATATCATGTTAACAAGAACACTTGACACTCATCAAATGTTATATGGACACAAATGGAATAGAATGACCCATACCAAATGTACAATGTTTAATACATGTGATTGTAATGCTGATGGAAATGGGATATTTTTATAATGAGGGAGGGGGAGAGAGAGAGAGAGACCTTTTTTTTTTACTTTAACAATCTCTTTATTTACAACCGTTTGTTTTTTTTACATTAATGAAAAATCAAAAAAGGGGAAAATAAATATATATTAAAGCCGGTTAACCCACAATCATTCACCAATCAAACAAGTATTTCCAAACAACCATTATGACCAACTTTACAGAGACATTGATTAATACACCATTTAGATCTAGTGTCCAAATCATCAATTAATTTATAATACGCATATTCTATTTTAATACGGGATTTAATAAGTTCTTTAAAAACCAAAAAACCATCAGTCAACCCCAGAGAGAGAGAGAGAGTAGTTTGTACCTTAAAGGACTTACTGATGAATATCTACAAAATTTATAAAATTAAAATGATTTAAAATGGTAATCTTGCTAGATAACATTACTTTCATAAAACATGTTATTGTGTAAACCACATAAGAAATAAATCATCCTAAATATGAATTATTCACTGACACACACACACACAACTTGATCTGAAAGGCAAAAATTATTACTGAATTAATAAAGTAACCGAGTCATCTTATCTGCCACTCAGACTATGGCACAAAGGTCTTTGTGTTTATTCCAGCACATCCCCATATTGTGTGGTTGTGGGATCTGCAGGAGTTTGTGGTTCTTCCTCTAGATAAAGAAACAAATGGTAAGACTCCTCCACAATGTAGTCCTAGTCGAAATATACCACAATACAAGCATGTTTAAAAAAAAGTGGATGCTAGGAAATGTGCCATTTTATTTAGTTTTTGCTTGCTTGCATGCATAGCCACAGTGTAGCCGTGTCCATCTTAAGCTCCTTCTCATTCATTTGTGTGCTGGCTTTTTGATCAAAGGTTTTGCACTATAAGTTTTATAATGAATACTGAAGTCCTTATGATTTAAGATGCAAGGTGATGAAAGTATTGTAGTTTAAGAATAAAGCAACTGAATTGTTTAGGGATCAGTAGTACAAATGGTCATGAGTCTACACTGTGACATTAAACTGATACATTATTCCAGCTGTTCGTACCTAAATATTACTAAAGAGCAGCAAGCAAATGACTAAATACTTACTATCAGAGTTTCTGTCAGGAATATTTCCTGTCTCAAGAAATACCCACAGATCGGAGCACTTCATGGTTTCCCAGCGAGTTACCGAATAGCTGAATACTGAGGAAGAAACTGTGCAAAGGAAAAAATGTGTAATTACATTATATTACACAAATAATAATAAACACATGATGTAATATTACAAGCATATGATAAAAACCTTACACAACTGTAATGTAATAAATATATAAAGTTGTAATACTTCTTGACTAAAAGAAATGTTTTCTTTCCACCTAATTTAATATCATAATGTAATCCATTTTAATGTGAGAAATGTATTACTGAAGGAACATGCTATATAGCATCTTACAATGGAATCACAGTTTATATTGTAATATCAGCAGACCTAAGTGAAAAACTATAATGACCGAGAGAGCTCAAATGCAAATTGAATGCATAAAAACACATGCAAATAGAAAAACACAGCAAAATTGAGAAAACATCTTCCTCAGTTTGACAACACACACGCACACATTATCATAACTCATCCAAATACAGAAATGTGCTGCAAATAGTAGAGACTACTAAGGAAATGTGTTGGGGGCCACAAAATGTGACAAGCCCAGCTGCTTCCTGTTTTGAGTCAACTGCGTTGTCGGATATCTGAGAGGTGAGTTTGTTTTGTTTATGTTAGAATCCAGAGGGGTATTGGACAAAAGCAAGATAAGGGATTAAGTCAGGATTTTCAAATAATCCTGACTCGATTGCATCAAAAATCAGGTTGAACTAAAATAAATTAAGTTGCTATGGAGATGTATGCTTCAGAGCAGGCTAAAAACCAGGATAAGATTAATTGTGATTTATTTGTTAGTTTGACTGTCAATGCTAAAAATGTATGTGTTTCACTCTCACTCCATGTTCATGCCCATCAGAATTGAAAATATGTACATACAAATGTATTAGCAATAATATTTCAGATTTCTGTATGAGGTGAGATAGATAATATATATATATATGATAGCCGTGTGATATTCTGCCAGTAACAGCACTCATACCGCCTCTTCACCCTTCACCCTTGTGTATTACTCTGCCCACTTACAGCAACAAGCAGAGGACACTCTAGAGTTTGACAAATATTGCTGCTGTTGGACAACATAATGTACTTTTGAGGTTTTTTTAGTCAAGAATGTTGTTGTTTAGATTGCAACCATGCAGTTTATTTATAAGGATAGTGCCTATTTTATAATATGTCTAATTTCTGTGAGACATCGCATCGGTGGCCATTAGCCTGTCTTTGAGCAAAGCAGTTGACGATGTTCATCCACAAGATGGCGACAGAGACCGCATAATAAGCCCTAAAAGAAAACCAGCATAATTTCAAACTACAGCTGATCAAATCATTATTGAACAGGTAAATGACTTTCTAAGTCGATCTCTCTCTTTCGTATGTTGTATTTATATTTTTTATATTTATGTATTTATATATATATATATATATATAGTTTTTTTTTCTTTTTGACTGATTTGATTTAATAAATATATTTATATATAATAAATATATATATTTATTAAATCAAATCAGTCAAAAAGAAAAAAAAACCTAAAGGAAAGAGATAAGGGTATAGATAAAATAAACAAAAAAGATCAAATGGACACACCAAGTTTGGGTAAGTATTTAGGGCACATTTAGGGAAAAGTAAATAACCAAATCTATCTCAATGCAATTTGTAACTTTTTGATTTAGTGGTATTCATTTGTACAATCTCACTCATATATTTTAGTACAATTTGCTCATCCCCCAATGAGGGGTAGGGATCTGCCTCCTTTTATTCCGACTGAATAGATAACATAATTAGAACTGTTGAAGTAAAAGTCAAGGACAAGTTCTATGTGCGACCTGTGGCAAAAGTTGTACCACTACCTGCCATACCTGACAAATACAGACTTTAGCCTTTTTATAATTTACAGATTTCATTCATTGGGGATGGCTGTTAAAAAAGGCTCACTCAAAATGTGTGCTGGCAAACAGCCAATGTTAAAGCATGCTGTCGGTGTAATAACTGTTCTTGGTAAAGCTACACATGGTTTTAATGCTTTCAAGCTCTATGAGGTGTATGTATAGCGTGAACCCAGTGAGTAATATCTAATATCAATATTGTGCCCATTTGATGGATGAACTTTTGAATAAAGCATAAAATCAAAAAATCTGCCTTTCTAAGTCGTTGACAGGACTACTGTAGTTCCCTACCAGGAAACTCAAGACTTTTAGTAAAACAATTTTCTAAAACTTCATTTGAAGCATAATAGGGCCTTGTCAAGACATGTTATTTCTGTTATCCTTAAGTCTACTTTTGTGCAATATCCCTCACGTATACCTGTACAGTTCTTTGTTGACCACTGACTCTAAGTAGGAAGCAGCCAGATTTGTAATTTTTTGGTGTCCCCCGACCCTGTTGTAGTCTGTGCTATTTGCAGTGCATTTCTGTATCTGCATTAGGGCTAGGAGATATGTTTTTTATTTATTTTTTAATCCCTGATATTTCACAAAAAAATCAATTGACAATTTAAATAGATTTTTTTTCCACCACTAAAAAATAACTAGCTTAAGCATATCATAATTATATAATTATAGGATATAAAAAAATAACTTTGCCTCAAGAACCTTGCTAGCTGTCATTTAAAGATCTAATTTAACAAGATATATATTTACGATTGCATACAAAAAGAAATTTAAAAAGAAACTATCTACAGAAGATTTTCTCTGAATTCTTCTCTGCTTGCTGCCTTGTTTGTTTGTGTGCTTCTATGGCAAATGCGGGGGGAACTACAGGAACAGAGGAGAGCATGTGAAACTGATTTCCATTCAAACAAATTTGATCAAATCAATCTATTGCCCAGCCCTAATCTGGATCTGTTGTGAGAATTTGCAAACATGATGAATTGATGAAAATATTTTCGGAATTTGTTAAAGTATTTTATATTGACATGTTTTCTTAACGACCTCTCTTGGCCACTGTAGGTTTACCATTTAATTGACTTTCAATAATAAACTGCAGTTAAAAATAATACTTTTATATAAAATATTACAATAAAAGAAATTATATTTATTATATTAGTCTTTTCTTGCATGATATTGAAACATGCATCAGGCTTACCAATAGATACAAAAAGGTTCCACTGAAGGGGATATAGGATTATTTTCTGAAGTGCTCTCTGTCCAAAAAATAAACCCACTGTACCTGGATGAAAAAAAAAAAAAAAGTTTTTTTCCCCCCTCAGACACACTGACGATATCACATTCACCTAAATTTTACATTTAGTACATTTACAAATTTTCAATAAAGTAACACTGTGTCAGATGTTTCTCTTGAAATTCCTAATACAAACATGTTGCAAAAGTGACAGGTTCCTCAAATACAATAAAAACACATTAAAATCATGTGGATGGCATAAATTGGCCAAGACAATTTGTTGAAAAAAATTTCATAATGAGATCTTTTTGAGCAAACTGTAGTCAAGTATAATATGCAACATATTTTTCTTGAATGTCTAGTGAAGACACTTGTAAGAACACTAGGGTGTCCTTTCTCAGAAAAATCAGATACACAGATAATGTTCAGAAAGAACTATTATTAATGATATAAATGTGACACTAACCTAGTATGAAGCTTGCTGTGCCTTTCATAAAGGCATAAGACTGACAGGCAGCGTACTGCTGCAAGCCCTGAGGACAATGAAATATCACCACCATTAAATTAATATGGAATTATGGACAAGAATATGGCTAGTTGTCACGAGATGTATCTCAAGTCAAAAGCTTATTAGCATAATTGTTTTTTGTATTGTTGTATTGTTCCAGGCAGCTCATCTGAACTACATTATATAT
>CAIGQV010018170.1:15395420-15435887 GCA_903798115.1 Danio jaintianensis | reverse complement strand
TATATATATATATATCTTTAAGTAGTATTTCATAAATAAAACTATGACAAGAATCTATGACTGACTTATACTGTATGTAACAATTTCCCCAATTCAATTCATGCTGAAATGAAAACATGTTTCTATTCAATAAGATAAGTGTCATCATATACATTCCATATGACCTTTTTACTCGAATAAAATAAATGAGACAACTAATCTCGGACGAATGACAACCGTTTGTGGCAGTAACGTTAAACGATGGTGAAAATGTTATTAGATTAACGTTAAATTAGAATACAGAACTACAATATGAAATAGACGCACCGGGTGCTTTGCTACAATTGCATCATCGACTTTGCTGAGTCCAAGATTGACCATGGCGCTACAATTATGGACTATAAACTATAACGTTAAACAAATTTGACCTCTCCTTGTCGACCGTTGCTGTTGTTGTTGTTGTTGTTGCTGCTGCAGTTTCCGTACGTGTACGAAGAAAACTAGAATGAGTAGCAAGATAGATTCTTGTCAGAGTGACCTCTTATGGTTTGGAGACAAAGGAAATCCCAGCACACTGACACTGCATGGTCCAGGTGACCAAAAAACAATCACAGAACGTTTTTATTATTATTAATTACTAGGAAGAAAACATATAAAATGCATTTATTTATTTGTTTTAAAAAGAGTGAATCTCTTTATCTGGCGTCCTGTACCTTCATGAAACTGGGACTATCTATCTATCTCTCTATTAGCAAACAAAGAAAATACAAAATTATACAATATAAAACATCATACAAAACATATGCCAGAGTGCACAGACTTATATTCAGAATCTTATTATACACAGAATCTTATATTCCTGAAAAATATTACAAGTCTTCTTTGCATTTTTATTAATAATTTTTCACCAAAGTGGTGAATTAGTCCTATAGTCTCTTGAAGAAAATGAATAACGTTAGACTTGGATCCAGACCCTTTTTTATGTATGTGAAACTTTCCCAAAATAATAAGGAAGGTGAAATTGTTACATACAATTGTTCACATAATATATGCATATATAATTTTTTCTTTTAACTTGAATATGATATTTGTTTTCCTTCTAAGAAAAGTTTCCATATTCACCCAGAAATCCTAATCCTAATATATATCCAATCACAAAACAGATGGACAATAGATTGATTTGTATGGAACAAAAATCACAGGAATAATTATATCCAAATGAAATCTCTCTAAACCTCTTTAGCTGGATATATACGGGGAGAACATGCAAACTCCACACAGAAATGCCAACTGACTCAGCCGAGGCTCGACCCAGTGACCTTCTTGCTGTGAGGCGACAGCGCTACTCACTGCGCCACCGCGCCGCCTTAAATTGAACTTCTTTTACTTTATTTTAAACAATGTATTTCCCAGGAACTCCAAGCTTTTATCTAATTTATATTTAATGCATTGGCCCATTTTAAGCTTTATAACCATATCACCTATAATATGTCATATATTTATTGGTATAAATTTGTTAATTAGTATCAAGTTTAAGAGGATATTAATTAGTATTCTCTTAAAATGAAGAAGTTGTTAAGGTATGGCATAAAATACAATAGCATACTCCTTTGGAGTAACTATAAAACCAAATTTATCTAAAAAATCACTAAGATATTAAGTTATACCTTTTAAATTTACAACTTGTCTGAAGTACAACTCAATCATTTATTTTCTTTTCGGCTTAGTCCCTTTATTAATCCGGGGTCGCCACAGCGGAATGAACCGCCAACTTATCTAGCATATGTTTTACGCAGAGGATGCCCTTCCAGCTGCAACCCATCACTGGGAAACATCCATACACACTCATTCACACACATACACTATGGACAATTTAGCTTACCCAATTCACCTATAGCGCATGTCTTTGGACTTGTGGGGGAAACCGGAGCACCCAGAGGAAACCCACGCGAACACGGGAGAACATGCAAACTCCACACAGAAATGCCAACTGACACAGCTGAGGCTCGAACCAGTGACCTTCTTGCTGTGAGGCGATTGTGCTACCCACTGCACCACCATGACACCCTAAAGTACAACTAATATACAATAACATTGCCAGACCAACTTTGGAAGAAGAGAGATTTATTTTTATATTGAATACACCTATTATTCCAAATAACATTCATTATGGGTAGGAAATTGAGCACACTGCGTTCATTTTTTTTCTTTATGTATGACAACCACTAAATATGTAATTCAATTCATCTTTATTTCTATAACGCTTTTACAACATAGACGTTCTAGTAAATTGAAACTGCTTCAGTCCAGTTTTCAGAGTTGAAGTTCAGACCAGTGTAATATAAATGTCACTGCTGAAAGCACAAACAAGAGCAATGCCAACGATGATGCGCAGCTCCACAAGTCCCTGTAACTGTATGTTTAATAGGGATACTATTTAATTCTGTCAAATTGCAGGTTTAAATTAGATTTATTTTAAGACCTGATACTATGGAAAACTCTTTGACACAGTTAACTGCTTTTAATATTTCTAAATTATTTTTCAGAAAATAGTAGTATTATCTGCCTGTTGGAACATTTTAAATTCTTTTTCAAATAATGTATATCTTCAAACTCTGCTTTCTTTATATGTACGGCCATAATTTGTGAGACTAATAAAACCAAAAATGGAGTTTGACTTGACTTGACTTGACAACGGGCTACCCTGTTGTATACCTCGATTAATGTCAATTCTACCACTTGTACCATTGAATGCTGCATCCATTGCAGTTGGTTTTAACAGCTTTTTGAAAGTTTTTTCTAAAACCAAAATATTTAATGCATCTGAAAAGAAACTCATGACCAGTGTTGGGGTAATGCATTACAATATAAAGTAATAATATTACTTTTCTAAGTAATGAGTAAAGTAACGCATTACTTTTAAAAATAAAGTAATATTTTTTGAGTTACTTTTTAAAAAATGTAATGCGAGTTACTTTTTAGCTTAATTAATACGCTTTTAAAAACAAAGTTTGCTGAATTACAATTAGTGTAATCACGTTGACTTACACTCAATGAGAAAATGAGCTCCCCGCGGGAACAGACAAAAACCAAGATGGCAGAGCCTTACATTTCTGTGATAGAAGTATTCTCATTATTTTGAACACATGGAAGAGAAGGGAATAGTCTCAATGGACAGTGATTTTACTGAACTAATAAAACAAAAAAACAAAAGTAGCAAACACATTGCTTTCAACTTTCATTATATATGGCATGTGTAGCATCATGAAGTCAAAAGTAACGTAACACATTACTTTCCATAAAATGTAAGTAATGCAGCTAGTTATTTTGGGGGGGAGTAACTCAGTATTGTAATGCATTAGTTTCAAAAGTAAGTTTCCCCAGCATTGCTCATGACCTACAGAACCAACTGCTTTGTAATAGTCTATGAATAAAATAAAAGAATCAGTTGGTATATAATAATTATCACCAATCATATATAAAATTAACCTAATATTATTATAGACGTCTCCCAATCACAAACCCTTATTGTTCTTCCTCCTCCAGACCCTTCTTCAATCGTCTTGCTAAAACTAGATCAAACAGTTTAGCATCATTATTCAGAAGAGTAATTGGTCTCCAAAAGTAGCCTAAAAAATATATATATATCTTTTTTATATTTTTTAGAGTAATATCTTGGTTACAAAGTAATTTAAAGTCATTTATTTTTTGTTGTATCAAATATTTGACTTAAAACAAACTAGTTTCTATTTCATTGTAAGGTTCTTGAGTATATAAATTCTTATAAAACTGTGAGTTTTATTTTTTATTCAGCCATTTTTTTTACTGCTTTCACATATTCTGTTATTAACCATGAGTTTCCGCATAGATGACACTTCATTATCACACCTTTCTAGATATATATATATATATATATATATATATATATGTATATATATTTTTTTGTTTTTCTCCTAGTTCAATCCACTTTTGTTTGTTTCTTACAAAGGCACAGCTTTGTCTAAATAAATTGTATTTAACTGTAGCTGTAAGTTGTTTGATCTCTTTAGACTTTTGTTAATTTCATAATTTCTTCAATTAAATGGTTTTCTTTCACTTTTTTACTTTAGCAATGTTTTTTCCTTATATTTATGGCTATATTCTTTTCATATTTCATTAATTCCCAATTGAGATCAGATTTATTCAAAAATACATGCCCTTTTCCAATATTTTTAATCTATATGCAATTATACATCATATCTTTTTAAATGGACTTCAATGGACTTTTCTTTTCTCTAACAAAGTTTCATTTAATTTCAGACTAAGTCCTGAAAGACCCACCCTCTAGACTGCAGCTCTTCTCAAGACGTTTGGCCAGAGGAGAACTGATCATGCCCAGCTGAGCCTAGTTTTTCTTAAAGGTGCTGTATGTAAGTTTTTGACTCTTCTAAAATGCACTCGCTCATGAAATGGTAAGGTTTATAATCTAATTAATACATATCAAACCTCTTTAACAGTATTAAATGTAGACGGTGAATGACTGATATGTGTTGGTTTTGAGTCACAGTTCTAAACTTCAATTTCAAACGGTTTATTTTATTTTCAAACTACTGTATCTGCAGCTGCTTTCAGTAGTATGGCAATACATGTCATGTAAAATGGCATTCAAACTCACATTGTTAGCATTTAACACTGAATAAAGCACATGAGGTGTACCTAAGGTGATTATTGTCATTTTTCTATTGTTCAGCTGCAAGAAATAGAAGCTGTTTCTAATATATCAATTCTAATATATCAATAAGAGAACTCATTTTAGTATGGAAAATATTCCTTCTATTGCGTGGTGTTGCTTTTATATAGAACACGTTTTAAATCAGCCTTTAGGCTCGATCGTCAGACTCGCTCCTGTTGGTCGTCAATCTGGCAACTTTGCGCTTGCGTTTGTTTTGATCCAGGAATGCAATTCCTGCTTCAAGCACTGGGTGTCAAACTTACATACTGCACCTTTAAGTTTTGTTTTTTCCTTCACTTTCGTCAATTGAAGAAGTTTGTTCCTTGCCACTGTCACCACTGGCTTGCTTGGTTTGGGACTTTTGAAACTGCGTAATGGCAGAGTAGCTCTTCAGTGTTCAGTGTTTCGGCTTTAGCAAGTTATTATTTAATTATAAATATTTGGATTGACTTTATCTTTAATGGTAGCAGAACCAAAATTACATTAAATTGATCATCTGTTTGAGCCTACAATTTATTTGTTTATTAATTCAAAGATCAAGTAATTTCCCTCTCCAGCTCCCCAGAGTGTGGTGTGAAAGGGGCTTTTTATGTTTCCTATGATGTCATCACCTTAGGACCTGCAATAACCAATGAGGAGTTTACCTTTCCCAAGGATCTTTTGTTTGAGTCAAGATTTCATTTGCATCCATCCAAGATGTTTGCTGAATTGGACTCATTTTTGCCCAAAACATCACATACCATCTATTGTGTGAAATACAATCAATTGACATACATCATCAATTCAGAAATTGAAATGTGACCAGAAGACTTTTGCCAGTCAAAAAAAATATTCAGCAGAGGGTAAATGAAGTGTCTTACCATCAGGAAAACACTTAATTTTATTTCAGAAGTTGAATTATAAAAAACCTACAAACATTCTCAATATTTAACGCAAACAAGGAGGGAAAAAAATAAATAAAAAAATACTGATGGTATAACGCAAATCCAAAATAGAACCTACAAAAGAAATAAAGGATTAACAAAGGAAAAAACAAATACAAACTCTGGTCAAACTCATGGCATAATAAACAACCTGACTTCACATACAAAAATGTCAAAAGAAAGAGATTCAATAACCAGAATATTAGTGTAGGTCTAAAGTAAACGGCAACCGTGCATCCCTCTAAGGTCCATAATTTCCCATTCTGACACTCAACAATCAATAGGCCATGATCCAATAACAGCACTCTTTAAATGAGTTTGCAATGAAGATTAGGCAGTATTAATCTGGTTTTCTTATCAGCTACCCCTCACCTGAAGTGTGAACTTGGCCTTTACGTGCTGTGACCAGAATGCAGAGCCCAGAGGCAAAAGGGCAAACAAACTTTGTGGCTCACTTATATAGCGCTGAGCACTCTGGAAGTTGTTAATTTACGCAGGCAACCAGGAAATAAAGTGTCTGCGCGTAAACAACAATACTTCCTTACGTGGCGCTAAGCCTGCTAGGACTTGTAGTGCCCAGACATCGTCTCATTACAGAAAGATGCTTAATTAGACACTAAATAGGTGGGGTATCACATAAACTCAGGATGATTGAATACTTTAGTTTTAAATAAATATCTAGATATCATATTCTCTAAAGGCATAGTATTCTAACTAATCTTCTAAGAATATGAACAAACACACCCACAAGTAAAAGCATTATGTACATTAGAATATAGTTTCTATTTTGAAGAGAAGTTCTGTAAAGATTTACATGTTTCCATTGTATGCTTTGAGGTCTGTTTCTTCTTACACATGGGAGGTTTATCAGATAACAGGCCCCTGGTGTGGCTAGTTTGTGGAGGGTTAAAAAAATCTGAGGGGATACTTAGCAATTGTTTGCTAGATGTAACAATTTATTGTGTCTTATCTGTATCCATTTGTTACAGCAGTGACATTTACATTACACTGAACTGAACTTCAACTGTGAAAAGTGGACTGAAGCAGTTTCAATTTCCTAGAACTTCTGTTAAGCTGCTTTGACACAATCTACATTGTAAAAAACACTATAATAATAAAGATCAATTGAATTGGAGTTGTGTTTTTCAGGACAGCATTTCAGCTGGGACTTTTGTTACACCAAAGGTGGATTTTCTGCTTATAGGCTTTTTGTGTGTATTTGGACAGTTGGTGAATATTAAGAACTGCCATTTGATCAACGGCATCATGTTTTGTTCGTATGCATGCTCAATTTGCTAGAATGACTCCATCAGACTACCTTGGCCCAATCAAGTTGGCTGTGGACAAAGCGGAACATTGAATGTCTGAGATAGTTTGCTGTTCTAACAGTCCTTGGGCATCTCTGCTCCATAACCTACCACTTATAACATCCATAAGCTGATGGTGGCTGGCCTTATAACCTCCATAAGCCATGTGGTGATTACTGGTGACTAAACAAGGTAACAACACCTGACCTTTACACAATTCCACATTTGCAGGACATTTCAGCAAATCTGGTGGGTGAGGTCATTTTCTCCAAGGTGCAAAAAAAGCTTGCATCAGAGGTCTGTCTACAGATGTAGCATGAGTGTGATGCTCATAATGTCTCGCACACAATAAAATCAAAGATTATGATGAGTAATAATGAGTCTTATAGTTGTTCATGTGGTTGATGAAAAGTTTTACTTTAAAGCTGCTACTCGGTTGAAATATGAGTAGCATGTCCATGGCAACATTGTCACATGTCCTGGCAGATAGAAATCACTGTAAAATGCTCACTGCCGTTCGCCATGGGAGAATGACTAAAAACGTCAAGAATCGATAAACAGAATCAAAATGCATGCATCTTATCGAATACTGAGTTTTTTGATATTTGGAACCTCTTCTAAAATGGAACCAGTTCTTGATACCCAACTCTACTGACATTACACTCCTTTGTGACATATTCAGAGGCAAGCCTCAGCTGATTGTCTCCACATGATGGAAATGGCAGGTTTTTAATGCTATCCATAATCTTTCCTACCCAGGTGTGAAAGCTGGTGACTTAAACTAGTGGCACCTAAGTTCATATGACATGATTTTTACACCAGATTGTTAGCAAGCCAATATACTTTGCCACTCTATACCTCATTTAGAACCTTTCCAACTGCCAAAAATATTTTTTTTCATCAATTTCTGTAGAGGTGACAAGAGCATTTATTGGAACCTGGGTTGCTCACTTTGGCATCCCTTCAGACATATCCTCAAAAAAGTGCATGCAGTTTACGTATTTACAGCCACTGCAGGTTCCAGGAGATTTTGTCCTCAGCACTACAGTTTTTTGGTCAGTCTCTACTTCCCATCATGGCCTCCCTCAGTCTCACAAGCCCACTGGGCTTCAGGCAACTGATTATGTTTTTATTAGAAATGATGCTCTACACCCACCTTTTCCGGGTTGCCAGTTCAAGCCAGGTCACTTGCAGGTGTCTGGTGCTATGCTAGAGGTGAGTGATATGAGCTAAAACTCAAACTGCATTGTTTCTCACAGGTGGGCTGCATGCTCTCTCCCTTTCACTTTCTTCTGGCAACTGCTCCAAGCAGGTAATCCCCACACTGTTGACATCATGGAGGATGTCTACCAGGCAGCAGATGTTTTTAGAACAGCTCACAGTTCGCCAAGAGAGTCTTAAACAGAAGATCTTAAAGTTCGCGAAATGTGTCCCACTCCCAGAGCAACGTGCAACACCTGATGAAGCTCAGCGACCTGGATAATATAGAGACTTATTTACACACCTTCAAGGTAATCACTAAATGTCCGAAGTGGCCGAAGATGGAATGGGCTCGCACAATCACACCGTTTTAACCGGAAAGCCACAGCGAGCGTACTATTCCCTCAATGCCACACAAAGTGAGGATTACGATAAGTTAAAGAGTTTGCGCTAACCAGCAGTACCGCCTGGACATGTGACCACTCCTCCCCAGTATGCTCCCAAGCAGCACAACTCATGCGCCTCGTCCGATTGTGGCTCCTCAGAGGGAATTCCACCTCTACCCAGGTCGCTGTGAACTTTGTCATTGAGCGGCTGCTGCGTGCCTTCCATCAATGGCTCCTGGCTCCCACCAACATGAGGAACACTGGTGGGGGCGGTTGAGCTGGCAGAAGCCAGCCTGTCCAGCGATGCTGGGGAGAGAGTAAGTCTGAGTGCTGGAGAGTGAGCCTGAACTGGCAACCGGCGGAGAGCACCTCTCGGCCAGGCAGCAGACCAGTGGTCCTGAGCCCGGCAGAAGAACTCATGTCCATCAAGCCCACCTCCCCCTCAGCATGCACCTGGTTGTCTGGCTGCATTGTACACTGCACAACGGTGGCCACCCCAACGTGTGGCCATTGGAATTCGCCATTATGTCGGATCTCCCCGCCTCCCTCCTCCTTAGAAGAGACTGGCCTGACTTCGAAAAGCTCTTCATGTGCCCACCATCCCACAGTGCCAGAGCACAATGCCGGCCCTGGGCTCAAGCACCAAAGGACCCAGGCCAGTAGTCATAGCCACGGTGAGTGACAGAGGGGGTAAGTCCATGAACATTAATGCCAACATGTTCTTTGAACTGTTTTAACAGATATCTGCAGGTGGCTTGTTTGGGAAGGCCCATAGAGAGGATGAAACCCTGAAAAACTGCTGGTCCTAAGTAAGAGTTGTGAATGGAAAGGACCAGTTACCAGTGCTTCACCACTCAATCTGGTCTGCTGTACTGTGACACAGAGCGGCAGGGGGAGAAAAAATCCTTTCTGGTGGTCCCCAAGAGTAAGACAGCCATGGTCCTTGAGCTCGCTCATGCCCATCTGATGGCTAGACACCTGTCTGTGCAAGCCACTGGCTGTGGCTTGCCCGAACTGTCAGCAGACGTCCCCCCACCAGCCTCCCCACAGCCTCCCCTGTTCATACCCTTACCCATCATTGAGGTGCCCTTTGCACGTATTGGTCTGGATGTGATGGGACTGCTGCTGAAATCCACCTGCAGCTACAAACACATCCTTTTGATCCTGGACTATGCCACCAGATACCCAAAGGCGATCACCCTGTGAAAAGCCACCTTCCAAGTCATCGCGAAGGAGCTGTTCTTGCTGTGCAGCTGTGTCTGCATCCCTTCTGAGATCCTGACTGACCAGGGTACCTCGTTCATGTCCCGGCTGATGACAGACCTTTGACACCTCCTTAAAGTGAAACAGCTGCGAACATTCATTTATCACCCTCAAACGACAGCCTCGTGGAAAGCTGGACTATACAGCATCACCATAGTCCCAGATGCACTTCTCGACAATACCTCTCCAGACTAACCTCTCTCTATGCTCCTTAAAGTCAAACGGCTGATTCGCAGACATATACACATCTACTTGTAAATAAACCAACCTCTGGGGCATCTGCAAATCTACCATCCATATTTGTGTTTTCCCTCTTTCTCGCCTCAATTAGATTAAACAAAATATTTATTAGACACAGCAGATAAAGACAATGAAAGTATTTTGCTACATGGAAAGCAAGGTAATAAACTCAAATACAGTGAATCTGGCCCATATGCAGAGCAGATGATTGTTGTGGTCATCGATTAAATTCAATTAATCTTTATTTCTATAGCGCTTTTAGATTGTGTCAAAGAAGCTTAACATAGAAGTTCTAGTAAATTGAAACTGTGTCAGTTAATTTTTTTTAGTTGAATTTCAGTTTAGTTCATTTCAGTGTGGTTTAATTTTCACTGCTGAAAGTCCAAACACTGAAGAGCAAATCCATCAATGCACAGCTCCACAAGTCCCAAAATTCCTAAAACCAAGCAAGCCAGTGGCGAGGAATAAAACTTCACCAATTGACGAGAGTGAAGGAAAAAACCTTGAGAGAGACCAGGCTCAGTTCGGCACGATCATTTCTCCTCTGGCCAAACTTCTTGTGCAGAGCTGCAGTCTAGGCGCCGGAGGCTGGAGAACGGTGGACGTCCATCGTGGAGAAGCTGCAGGTGTGAGTAGGTCACTGGCGGGTGTTCAGGCTGGCCCACGGGATCAATGCGGAGACTTGTCTGTCACTGGGGTCTTTCAGGAATCAGTTTCATGCTCTCCACTCCTCCATGACCACCAACATCTGCTCAGGATACGGCCTGGTCCAGGATTATGGAGACCTCGGGATAATGAAACAACATAGGCGTAGATGCCATTCAAATTATAATGTCTTTTGGGAAGTGTTCCCATCTCCGGTTGCCCTATTTAATGCAACCTAACAATCCTTTAGAAGAAGTGGATTTCAAAAGCGCTTGTGTTTTATGTGTATGCTAATGCAAAGAGATGTGTCTTTAATCTAGTTTTAAACTGACAGAGTGTCTGTCTCCCGAACTGTGTAGGTAATCAATAAAAATGTTTAATTTATACGATATTTAATGAGGAGCCAATGCAATGATGAAAGAACTGGAGTAATATGATCATATTTCTTTGTTCTAGAAAGCACTCTAGAAGCTGCATTTTGAACCAGCTGAAGTTTGTTAATTAGGCCTACAGGGCAACCACCTAGTAACGCATTATAATAGTCTAACCGAGAGGTCATGAATAGCATGATATGATAAGCTTTTCCGCATTAGACATTGATAGCATATGTTGAGGTTTGACAACATTTTTAAGATGAAAAAATGCAGTTTTACAGATGTTTGAAATCTGGCCTTCAAACGACAAGTTGCTATCAAAAATCACCCCCAAATTTTTGACTGAAGATGAGGACTGAACTGAGAATCCATCAAGGATTAGACAGTGTTCTAGGTTTTTGCATGTGAGGTTTTTGTGCCCAATAAGCAAGACCTTAGTTGTATCTGAATTTAGTAATAAGACGTTTTTAGTCATCCAATTTTTAATATCAGCTATACAATCTGTTAATTTTGTGAATTCGTACAAATTATCAGGTTGAGCGGAGATATAAAGTTGTGTATCATGGGCAAAACAGTGGAAACTAACTATGTATTTTAATGATATCGCCTAGCGGTGTAGTGTGAAAAGTAAGGGACCAAGAACTGAGCCTTGTGGTACCCCACAGTGTACTTTTGATCGATATAATGCCTCTTCATTAACTGACACAAATTGATAATGTTCGGATAGATAAGAACTGAACTAGGCCAATGCAGTTCCTGTAATACCAACATCATTTTCAAGCCTATTAAGGAAAATATTATGATCGATTGTATCAAATACAGCACTTAGGTCCAATAACACTAAGAGAGAAATGCAACCACGATCGGACGACAGAAGCAGGTCATTTGTAACTCTTAGGAATACTGTTTCTGTGCTATTAAATGCTCTAAAATCCAGATTGGATTTTTTCATAAATATTGTTTCTCTGTAGGAAGGAACATAGTTGAGCAGATAAGACTTTTTCTAGTATCTTTTATCTAGTGTCTTTGAAATGGGTCTATAATTTACTAATTCTTTGGGATCAAGCTGTGGTTTTTAAATAAGAGGCTTAATGACAGCTAGTTTAAAAGTTTTAGGCTCATATCCTAAAAGTAGTGATGAATTCAAAACGTTAAGAACAGGTTCCGAAATTTCTGAAAACAATTGTTTTAATAATTTGGTCAGTATACGATCTAACATAGACATTGTTGATTCGGAGGAATTAATCAGTTTAGACAGTTCTTCCTCACCTACTGCTAAAAAAGTCTGAAATTTATCCATTAATGGTCTACAGTGCTCTAATTGGGACGATGCAGTAGAAGGCAGATTGACGGTGCTTATTTTGTTTCTGATGTCATCAATCTTGCATGTAAAGAAATTCATAAAGTCATTACTGCTGTGTTGAGAAATGCATGATGATGCTTTATTTTTAGTTAGATTGGCCACTGTGTTAAACAGGACCCTAGGATTTATTTTTAATTTATTTTTATTTTCTTATTTACGATTCATTTTCCCGGCTGCTTTCTTTAAGGCATGTGCTCATTGTGCCATGGCGTCAGATTTTTTGCTAAGGAAATTAGAAAGATCAGGTAGGTTACTGACAAAGTGATCTTTAGTGCAAGGGGTGATTGTTCTACCATATTTATAAATAGAAGCTGATTTTGTAGATTTACCAATGCACAAAAAACAAGAGATTAATAGTGATCTGAAATATCATCACTCTGCTGCACAACTTCAACATTATTAATATCGATGCCATGTGATAATATTAGGTCTAAGGTATGATTATGCCAATGAGTAGGGCCTGAGACATGCTGTTTCACTCCAACAGAGGCTAGTATGTCTAAGAAAGCCAGGCTTACAGCATCTTTTTCCTTATCTATATGAATATTAAAATCACCAACAATTAAAACTTTATCTGTGGCCAGAACTATTTCGGATAAGAAATCAACAAATTCTTTTGTAAAGTCGGTGTGGTGCCCTGGAGGTCTATAAACAGTTGCCAATTTAAATTTAGATTGAAATTTATTGTTTATATTGCACACTGAAATATACAACACTATTACTTCAAATGAATTATATTTGAGGTCAGATCACTGAGTGACACTAAAAACATTATATTATGCCAACGCCTGTCACATTTCCCTTCAAGATGTTTATAATGATATCCTTCAGGTGAAAACTTGTTTAGGGTCATGTAATCGTCTGGTTTTAGCCAGGTTTCTGTTAGACAAAGTGCATCTAGCTTTAGATCGGTTATCAAATCATTAGAGGAGAGTGATCTAATGTTCAGTAATCCAAGTTTTATCTTTTGATTACCTTTATTTTTTATTTGATGAACATCAATTAGATTGTTACCTTTGAATTGGTTTGGGAGTTTTTTATATTTAGAGGTTCAGGGAACTGACACAGTCTCTATGTTATAATATCTAGGTTTGGTTTTATCTGAGTTTGGTAAATGGTGGAGGCTAGCAGATGGTTGGTTTAGCCAGTCTGTCTGCCTCCCTGACCTGGACCACAGTTAGTCAAGTGCCAATACTAAGACTATAAACCAGATTACTAGAGAGGAGAGCTGCCCCAGCCCATTTGGGATGAAGATCATCTCTCTTCAACAGGTCAGGTCTACCCCAGAAACTTGGCCAATTGTCTACAAAACCTATGTTATTCAGTGGGCACCACTTAGACAGTCAGTCATTGAGTGATAAGAGTCGGCTGTGGAACTCATCACCAGAATAAGCGGGCAAGGGACCAGAGCATATTACAGTGTCTGACATCGTCTTTGCAAGATCACACACCTCTTTAACATTACTTTTGGTTATCTACGATTGACGTAGCTGAACATCATTTGCACCGACGTGGATAACGATCTTACTGAACTTATGTTTGGATTTAGCCAGCACTTTTAAATTTGACATGATGTCAGGTACTGTGGCTCCCGGAAGACATTTGACTATGGTGGCTGGTGTCTCTATTTGCACGTTCTGTACTATGGAGTCGCCAATTACTAGGGCACTTTCATCAGGTTTCTCAGTGGGTGCATCACTGAGGGGGCTAAAACCTGTTTGATGTTGGAACGGTGTTTTCTCCCACCTCTAGATGCTCTCACAGTAACCCAGCCGTCTCGCTGCGAAGACGCAACAACCAGAGCCGAACAATGTGCAGGGCATACTAGGCTAGCCCTCTTACTATCCTCAATAACAATTTTGATGTGTGTCTTTAATTCTGAGATCTTCTCTGTCAGCCTGACTATTTCCCTACATTTATCACATGTAAAGCCCTCATTGCTGACAGAGAGAGATACACTAATCATATGGCAGGAAATGCATGTGAGAAGAACAGGAGAAGCCATTTTTACTCACTGTGAGTTGAAGTAGATTCTGACTTACCACTGGAATATGATAAGTTAAAGGGAGCTGGAGCATGTCTATGAAATGAACAATAGGCACTAAAGAGAGAAGAGAGAGAGAGAGAGCAAGAGAGAGAGAGGAAAAGAGAGAGAGCAAGAGAGCAGAGCACCCGCACAAAACGATTTACAATGTAATATAAAGGGTGTAATTAGACAAAATAAATAGACAACGCATGTAAGAGAGAACAGGTGCCAGTTAGCAAACTTGAAAGTGAAAGCAAAAATTAAAGTGATAAGTGCGAGCAAAGTCTGTATGAAATACACACATACAAAATGAATTACAACACAATATAAAGGGTTAGGCATTTAGGTGCAAGTAAGTAAATAAACTGTACGATGCACGTAACAGAAAACAGATGTGAATCAGCAAACAAACTGGAAAATGAAAGCAAGAAAAGCAATAAAGTAAAAAGTGTTTCCCTCACAGTCCAAAGACAAAGTATAGGTGAATTGGCCATTTTGTGAATTGGACAGTGTGTGTTTCCCAGCACCGAGGGTTGTACTCTCAGTTATGGGTTGCAGTAGAAAAGGCACCCATTGTGTAAAAATATGCCAGAGTGATTGGTAATTCATTCTGCTCTGGCGACACTAAATTACTTAATTTACAGTGTTACATTTATTTGAGTATAATTTTGAGGTAATTTTTACTGAGTATAATCAAAGATGGTTTTCTTTAACTAGTAAATTTGTATTGAAAAAAAAAACTTTTCTTTAGGAAATGTGTGCATTCCTTCATTATTGTGAAATGGTAATAACCAAATTAGTGCATCTAACTATATTCCAACTTTTTTTGAAATGTGTTGCAAGAACCAAAATTGGAATACACGCACACACACATATATATATATATATATATATATACACACACACACACATATATATACACATATATATATATATATATATATACACACACACACCGGCCACTTTATTAGGTACACCTTACTAGTACCAGTTTTGCCATTAATCCTTCACTGCCTTAATCCTTCGTGGCATAGATTCAACAAGGTACTGGAAATATTCCTCAGAGATTTTGGTCCATAGTTGCTGCAGATTTGTTGAGATGTCAAGATTTGCAGATACTGTAGTTTTGTATTTTAAAAATACTACAAAATACTTTTAAAAGGGAGCATGAAAGTTCTTCGCAAACATTCCATCAATAGGCATATTGGATCAATCCCTTCACCGTTAAACTGACTTAGTGAAGTAAACAATGTTTGATAGCAACAGCTTTTCTCTGCCACCTCATTCACCTAGGGGGCAGTTGTGGCCTAATGGTTAATGAGTTGGACTTGTAACCCAAAGGTTGGTTCAATTCCTGGTCTCAGCAGGAAGGGACCAGGATGCCTAGAGCATTAGTTGCCCACTAAAACCATGGCAAAATCAAACTTGACAAGGATCACTTTACTTCTACTCATACTATACAGGAGTAGGTATAAAAAATAAATAAAAGTATAATATCTGTTGATTGTTTCCACCCATTGTGTGCCCAATAAAAGTGCCACCATCTCTGGTCAATAATTATTTAACCTCTTAACAGCCTTATTTTTAAAAGTGATATATGAAGAGTTAATTTTAATTTTTTTTGTTCACAGAATGTTCCATAAATCATGTCTTTTTGCAATAGCACTCTTCAATACACAACATAAAAATATATCTCAAAGTTACTAAAAATTGAGTTTTTGCAAATAAACTCTTCATATATATCCTGCTGCTGCCATATAACGCAGTTTTTGACCGGTCTGTATAGACTGAAGTGCTGTATTATTAAATATTTGGCTTCATATATTGTGACACTTTAAGGCATAGACCTTTCATTTTCATTAACTATACAGTGCACCTGCAAATTAGCTACTGGCATTCGAAACAGCCAATAAAGTATTGTAGGTATCACCACTGTAGGACTTATTTTAATGTTGTTTGTCTTGGCATCTACATCAGCAATCCATTCAAAACTACTATTATTACTACAGTATACGAATTCTCCCAATTTTTTCACACCTTTAACTGGAATAGTCCGTTTACCCTCTTAAAAAAAAGAAAAAACCATCAGTACATTATGTTAGGCTCCTCATCCTGTTCTGATGGACTGAGATTTTATTCAATCTCATTTCTTAACCAAAGATTGCTTCTTGGAAAGTATTTTACAGTATTTTGAAACTACAAAATACAAGACACTTAAGTATTTTGATACAAAATAAGCCATTTTCATCAACCCTATCAAATACAAAGTACTATTTTGCATTTGAAATACATGTATAATACATACTACCCATCCCTATATGTGTGTGTGCGGTATAAATAAACAGTTCACCTCAAAATAAATTCTGTAATCATTTTCTCACCTAAACCATGAGCTACAGAATATTTCTTTACTCAAGACGTAAACAAGCTTACATTAACAAAAAATAGAACTTTTGTTTTAAAACAAAAATATTTGCTTAACGTCAAAGAGCTTTCGAACCACATTTGATAAATATACCAAGACTATATAATCATGCTTAAAAAAATAATAATAAATAGCTCAGTTCTATATTCATGCATTCTTTAAAATCTGACAATTTTGTTACAAATGCTTGTAACATCTAGTTCTGACATTTTCAAACCCTTTCAAATTTACTCAACAGTAAATATTTGATCAATTTTCACATGTCCTTTAATTCACTATCCTATTAAGACTGAAATAAAATCCAGTTTAGCACCCTAATATAGATGCTTGACTCAGTACCTTCAATGACAAATTATTCAAATTTCCATTTCAACAGAAAAAATTAAATAAAAAAAACATTAGGACAGCACATCAAATGTAGCTTCAAAACAAAAAGATACAGTCCAACTAAAAACTTCCCAAACAATTTAACTTTTACACATTTGAGATTTTATTTAATTTCATACCTATTTTTTACGGTGACAAGAGATGGTCAGTTACCAAAATTGTGTCCTTTTCACGTATTTAAGCATTTAATATTTGTATGGTAATACCTTTAAAAAAAAAAAAAAAAAAAACACCAACCTAACCCAGATTCCTGTTTCTCAGAGAAAAAAAAAAAAAGATCAGAGTGAAGAATTTCAGTGCACAGTGTTCAACCCCAACCAAATAAAAATTTATTTGGAATATGAACACAGACAAGTCACATGTATGCATTTATCACACATGGTTCCTTGTGTGTGCGCACGTCACAGTTTGGTAGAGTTGCCCTTGACATTAGAGGAAGACACACATGGAATTTGTGTGTGCACACATTTTTGTAAAAAGATGATTTATTTCTTAAAAAAAAAAAAAGTGAAACAATTCATAAGTTAAACTTATATTGATACAGATTTTGACAAACAAGACGACTAAATCATTGAATGAATGGGACCCATGACAATTTTGACAACATGAATCAGAGTCAACTTTCCACGCGGGTTTTCAAGTTTTTCCCAGGACATCCCTCTAAACTGAGTGCTTGTTAAGGTTAAGTGAACCTAAACATGACATGAGTGGGAAGAGTAAATAAGATTGTAATGCATTCAAAAACTCAGAAAAAGTGACACCGCTGCCACCCCCCAAACTTCCCTTAGAGAGAGAGAGAGAGAGAGAGAGAGAGAGAGAGAGAGAGGAAAGAACAACATTCAACCATTTAATCCATGTCCTTCAGTCAATTAATTGCACTGCACACACACACAAAATACTGGTGACGTGGCTTTGCACAGCTATCAGCTGTATACATGAAGGTATGGCAGGGGAGTGACTATGTGCTTGGTTATGTGCACAAGAAGTCCAATTGGGAGAACAGGAAGAGGAAGGGTAGTACAGTGAAAAGGTCCACATTCCATCCCATCAGTTGTACAGCAGTTTTGTCCCTCGGCAGCAAATACTTCATGACAGAAGGGTGGGTGGAACAAGCCAGCGCATGACTGTCAATACTTAAATGCAGTCCACAGAGAAAAAGTTATGACGGCATGGTGTTTTTCTTCATTAAACACACATCCATAGCAGCAGGTGGAGCCTTTAGACCTCCCTCAGAACAACAACTAGAAAAAAAAAAAAAACTCCATTTCCCATAATCCCCACAGGCAAGTTGTGGAGATGTGATAGTTCTGGGAAGCATGTTCTTTTTCCTCCCAACAGGCCCAATCAAACCAACCAAAATTGTTCCCTAGCCTACCAGTCAGTTTTTGCATTTCACCTCCAGTCTCACCACCCCCTCTGATCCCTGTTTTTCAAACTAGGGTTGAGGAGGGGGATCATCGCTCAGGTTCAGACTCGAGCGCAAGAACCCGCTTACGCTCACGACACTGCTTCTTGTGGGATGGCCAATCCCTCTGTTGGCACTGTGAGCCACAGTAGCGTGCCACCTGACATCGGCCACAGATGTTGAACTCCCTCAGCTAAAAAATAAAAATGAAAACACCAGTTAATTTCATAAATAAATTAGTCATTCAGATGTGACAACAATGTCTCACCATCACGTTAAAATGACATTTAAAAACCATGGTGTACCCATTGTGCTACTAAGATGGAATGGGTAATGTTTAAGGTAACAACTAGCGTGGGACAATCTTTCAAAATGCATCGTAGGTTTAGAATGTACCACCTTTTCCAAGTCAAGGTGTTAGCTTGCTCACATAATACTGCTGCCCCAACAGTGCTGAACAACTTACAAATATTTTAATTTTTTTTATATTGTTAACTATCTGATAATCAGCTTTCAATATGTTGACCTTTAAACAGCTTGATAATGATTGTGTTATCTGTGATGAGCGCCGCCATGTTAGTTTGCACTCCAGTGAAGATATTAGAGCTGCTGGATTTACAACATCTATCAGGTTCTCCCAAAATACACAAAAGTAAGTGATTGCTGAACTGGGAGAAGAATAGAGTAGATCTTCTAGTTAAACTACATTGCATGTTAATAAAACACAGATTATGTTTGTAATTATTTGAATTTTACAAACAATATTTTGTTTTGCTAATACTTGTGCATTTAAATGTCTGAAACCTAAAATAAAAAGTCATGATTAATGACAAGCATTCCATGCATCTGTCTCGGATTTGATTTTCACAGCTAATCACATAACGCACTGAACAGTGTTGATCATACACAAAGGGTTCAAAATCAAGAAACTGCCATTTTGAATAAATATTTGCAATCATTACAATTAAGACACACTGAAAACACACCAATGATAACAGTTTAGTTAAAAGAACATTCTAACCAGAGGTTTAAGAAATTTGTACAATTTTTGTTTTCATGTTCTCTGCAAAGATATTAAGCAATTTATTCTACATTTACACCATGCTGACAACTTTTTTTTTTTACTAAAAACAAAAATTTTTATTAACCATCTGGCAGCACATAGTTGTTTACATATTAGGTTCACTAGTTAAACATTAAAAGGAAGAAAGTAAAAAAAACTATGGCTGCAACAAACAATTGATAATTATTAATAATGAAAATCGGTAACACTTTATAATAACTGCACACTATGCATCATTTATTAAACTTTAGCAAGAAGTTAATTAATTATTTGTAAAGCATTAACTGGACATTAATAGGCAGTTTATAACTACAGCTACACATGCTGCATTCTTGACATAAGCACATGTATAACGTGCTCGATTGAATTTTCATACTTTGTTAATAATTAATATTTCACTACCAAATTAAAAGTATTGCATTATTTACAAAGCAGTTACTTAGTAGCCAGTGGTTTTAAAGAATGAGTAAGTAAATGATTAATAAACTATTCAAATAGTTATATTATAAATAAACTGCTGGGCAACGATAATTTTTTTTAATTGCAATTAAATCGCATGATTGTATTTCATGAACGCATTTGATCACATTATGCACAAAAACCACTAATGATTTGAAAAGTGTATTAAGCACTTTCATTTTAAAAGTACTTTGTAAGAGTGTGAACAAATACAAAAACATAGCATTCCCATAACATTTTAGCAGTTTAAATATTTATTTTAAATTATTATTATTTTTATTTATTTGTATTTAAAGAAACTTAAACAGTGTCATCAAATTAAATTTACAATCAAAGATATTTGTCACTGCCAAGACATTACAACTTTGCCTAGTTTGTAATAAAAATTAAGTTATGCTCAGATTTGAGAGGCTTGTTCTTAACATTATAACAGAACACTTGCAAGCAAATAAAGTTAACTTTCAGAAATGCAATGTGACTTATGATTAGCAGTTTCTCAAGTCTTTCCCTACTTTGCAGTAACAAACAGTCTGCTAGTGTACTGTGTAGCCCAGCAGCAGAGGGATTGGAAAATGCTCCTGGTGGTACCAAAAGGTAAAGTCCCCACCATACCAGAGCTGGCTTACTCTCATCTGATGGTGGGCCACTTGGGTCAAGCCAGCACGTTGCAACATTTGTGACTACTTTCATTAGCCTGGGCTTGAAGCAGACGTCAATAGGTACTGCCAGGGGTGTCCCATCTGCCAAAAGATCTCTCCACAACAGCCTTCCCCCAGCCTGCTTATTCTTTTACCCATTATTAAGGTGCCCTTTGACCGCATTGGTCTGGAACTGGTCACTCTTGCATTATATTCAACATTATATAGGCTACAGTAGTTATACTCACACTGTTAAAACATTTATTTTCATGCACAACACGGTGTTCGTTATGAAAGAAAAAAAACATATCAAATGCTTGTCGTAATCATAACTCTAAAACGCGATATGATCATTTAAATGGTGTGCCCTTTCGGTTTCACTTTTACTGCCGAGTGCGCTTATGACATGGCTGCCATCATTCAGAGATAAATAAATAAATAAAGTATGTATGCATGTATGTATGTATGCAAATCATACTTCCCGCACTGCTCCCAAACAATCGCTCCGTGCAACAAACTGAACGTTATTTACAACTTTATTAGCTGGTAATCGTGTCGTGAATATGTTATTACATTGACAGAAATGACTTTTGGGTGAATTATACCTTATAAATACAGTATGTGACACTTTTAACACCATTTGGATGTGTCCACATTGCTGAGCAACGCATGTAAAACAATGTGAAGACTTGGCTGCCTTTCTCCCGAACTTGACAATATAATTGGCTGAATCGTAGAGATGCTGGATTAAGATCGTACGAGTGGTCGAATCGAGATCACAATCTTTTTTCGATTAATCATGCAGCCCTATTCCTAATGCTCCAGGACTTCCACTTTAACATCCAACACCAATCAATAATAAAAATAAAGAAATAAAAGATAATATAAATATACATCTGACCACCCTTATAACGGATAATGAGACTGCTGGGCATGATCGTGCATTCAAAATGAACCAAGAAAATATTCAGTTGACTGTCTGAACTTGAACACCATCAGATCTAGCCTACCAATAGACACTGACTGAGTGGTCAAAAGACACTTTACTTGAAAAATAGGTGCTTTTATCTACATATAGCCTAAAAGTAATGCAAATTTAGACTCATATGTCATTCAGACCAGCAACAGATTTCAAAAAAGTTGGGACAGGAACAATTTAGGGCTAGTAATAAGGTAAATTGGTTAAACAATGATGTGATTTATTTTTTACATGCTCGGTCAGGCCAGTGGTAAAGAGGTTTAATTGCCCAGCCAAAATTTTCTCTGGCCCCAACAAGAATATAAATAATTCAATTGAGTGAGTTATTTCTTAGTGACATATTTCAAAGTTGAATACATTTCAGCAATCAAACAATTGACGGTTTAAAAAACAACAACAACTAATTGTCATGTAATTAAATTTATGTATTACAGTGGGGGCAGGTTAAATGTCCAGAACACCAGTTAACTATACATAGGACTCCTGTTAAAAGAATGCTATTGTAAAGATAATTATAAGTAAAAACCAGTACTTGATATTGATCAGAAATACTGTCTCTGTTCTAGAGTAATGCTCACTGAGGCCAAGTCTGAGAACCACCTCTTAACCTCTCTCTGACAACTGCAACAGTCCAGCTCAAGGCCTTCAGTTTTGTGAATAGGTCAAGTGAGGCCACTGATTCACATTAGCATTTGCTAAAATCTGAACTTACCTGTGCACAGTTTTCATGTCAGACTCCGTATTTTGCACTTTAAAAAAAAAAAAAACTGACTAACAGCCTTAATAGCAATTTATAGTAAATAGTGTTTTTGAACAATACTAGTAAGTGTATTACACTGTATATCTTACAGTATTTACAACTGTTGTTAAAGAATGCTACAGCACACTGTAGTATAAACTGTAGCGAACTGAAACCGTATTGATGATTAAATAACTATTTTTGCAAGTATAATCTTAAGTACATATTTTACTATAGTATGGATCAAAAACACTGTACAATATACAATAGTATTTTCTAAAATTACTGTAGTATGTTTTCATGTGGGTATGGGATTTTTGATGGTAGAAATTCGATTACATTCAAAACCATCATGTTTTCTGCACTCCAGGATGAGCAGAGTCAAAATGTTCTGTGTTCAATTCACAAAAAGACAAAATATCTATTGTAACGAGCTCTCAAAATCTGCAGGACTTTGAGTGGATGAGCATTGTTTGCCAAATCTAATACAAAGAGAATTAGCACCTGTTATTTTTCAGGTTTTATTACACCAGCACCAGTTATTTACCAGGTAGGTCAACTTTAATGACGAGCCAGCACTGGTCCGATCATGCCACTGAAAATCCCGTCTACTGTCCCGAGCATCACTCACACTGGCCATAATTATGGTCAAGCCCTTCAGTGACAACCTCTATTTCTGACTATGATAATTGTTTTTAATCACAAAAACAAAGCCTTATAAAATGTCTTTCCTCTCTTCACCATACTTACCCTCCTTTCAATAAGTGAGCAGGGTGGGTAGTGACACTCGTAATAGGTGCAGGAGCACTCTTCCTCTTCTACCAGCTCTCCGTTGGCGTTGTAGTAGCGTGTTCGACTTAACTCCAGATACTGTTCTTCTACTGGGTCTGCTGGAACCTGCTGGATGGCCAGCCAATAGAGTGACTGCTCTCTAGGAAAACATTTCATACAGATATAAATATATGTTCCTTGTTCACTTTGTAAAACCTGTAAGATGCAAGATATGGGATCTAAATTACCTATGTTTGCTGGAGAGATCTTCTGGTTTGGGACTCCATCCCACAGGAACAAGACGCAAGTTGTCTAGACGGTTGTCGACTGTAACAGAGTTTATGTGAACTACTTGGAAACTTGGAGCGATTCCACCTCTGTGCTTTTCCCTGTGAAGAAAGAAGCACACCAAAATGACTGCTAATAAAATAAATGTTATATTTAGAGCCTCTGTTGTCACCTGTGCAAAACTACATATAAAAAAATAAACAAAACAAAAATAAAAATCAAATAATCAATCATTGAGCTCACTTACAGTCAACTAAATACATCTTAATAAAACTCTGTATAATTGAAGTGGTTTTGGGTTCAAGTACTGACCATAATTTGAAAGCCATGTATGTAACATATGTAATGTTGTATTCTATTTGTGTGGTGTATTATCTCATGCCATTTCTATGTTATGGAGAGAAATTAACGAAGAAAGAAATGCTTCACATTGAATAATAAAGGTTTAGCATTGAGGACCATAGACTTCAACCGAGTGAATCATGCATGTAATATAATAAACTAATTGCAAGATTAGATAAATACAATTATCAATTTCACAGTAGTCAAATCATATTCAGGTACAGAAATTGACAAATCAAATATAATATAACACTGCAAAAACTTTACTGTTTAAACAGTTCAATTTGTTTTGTTTTTTTTAAGTTACAAATGGTAGCATTTCTTGTGCCTGAATGCTTTAAACTCTCTTAGGGTTTATAATCTAAGCGCATTTTGAACTGTGGCTATGTAATCCCGATACAATATATAATCCCAATTTAACATTGAAGATCCAGTGATGTGACTGTTGTGGATGCCCTCATTGCGATATCGATGCTAAAATGATATATTGTCCAGCCCTAGTTAGCTGCAAGAAAAAAATTGGCTAGAAGAAATAGCGCATTTTGTAGCATGTGCTACAAAAACAATGCCTTGAAGTAGTAAAGCAGTCAGTCAAGTTTACATTATTTTGTAAATTGATCTCCACAATCAGAAAAAATATATATAACAAATATGATATAACCACAGAATTGGTTCCATTCCCTGAGGTGAACAGATAAAGAGGAAGTAATGGACTGAGCAAGGAGACTGGAAAGCCTAATTTAACCCAATGCTGTGGACAGGGATGGGCAAAAAAAACATTGAAATGTATTTTAAAATAAAATACCAAATACCTCAATTTTACATGTATTAAAATAAGCTACAAAATACAGCAGCGACAACAAGTATCACAATAAAACACTATTTTAAAAATACTACCAAATACTTTCACAAGGCAGCATGAAATTTCTTCACAAACCTTCCATCAACAGGCCTATTGGATCACTCCCTTCACCATTTAACTGACTCATTGAAGTAAACAGCATTTCTCTGAGCAAGTTTAAGTCAGCTTCTCTGCCAACTGATTTCTTTAATCACTGTAAAAACCATATAATCCAGATAATGAGTTGGAACATAATACTATATCTCTTTATTGTTTCCATCCATTGGGTGGCTATTAAAATTGACATCTCTTAACAGTCTTCTATTTTAAAAGGGTGATAAATTAAGAGGTTATTTACATTTTTTTGCTCACATAATTTGAAATAAAATTAATTTAGATTGTTTTTTGCAATTGAAATCTTCAATACTTAATGTAAAAACATGATTTCTGAAAACTACTAAAATCTCCAGTTGTAGTAATTTCCATGAATCATGTCTTTTGCAATGGTACTCTTCAATGCACAACATAAAACACGATATCTCTAAAAACGGAGTGATCAGTTTTTGCAGTTTTAAACTTCATATACAGGTGCTGGCCACATAATTAGAATATCTTATAATATTCTGATATAATATAGATAACATAGAACAATAATATAGAACTAGACTTGGAGACCATTTAAAGGTCTTTGCAGGTGTTTTGAGTTAGAGTGTGGCTGGCACCAGGTGTCTTCAATACTGAACCTTTTCACAATATTCTAATTTTCTGATACTGAATTTGGGGTTTTCATTAGTTGTCATCAAAATCATCAAAAGTAAAAGAAATAAACACTTGAAATATATCAGTCTTTGTGAAATGAATGTATACATTAAACCAGTTTCACTTCTTAAATGGAATTAGTGAAATAAATCAACTTTTTGAAAATTCTAATTATATGACCAGCACCTGTACATCCTGCTGCTACCGTAACGGGAGTCTGGAGTTTTTGACCAGTCTATATAGACTGAAGTACTATTAAATATTTGTGTCTAACGTACTGTATTGTGCCACTGACATCTTTAGACAGATATCTTTCCTCTTCACTAACTATACAGTGCACCTGCAGATGAAGTATATTGGTATAGACCAATGAAGGAATCGCCACTGTAGGATTATTTTAATGTTGTTTGTCTTATTTTCTTGCCATCTACATCAGCAATCCATCTAAAACTACTGCTGTAGGCTCCATATTTCTGTTTTTGGACTGACATTTTATTCCATGTCATTTATTAAGCAAAAACAGATGCATTGTCCACTATACTGCCATTACATATTGCTGATCTTAGCATTGCGCAGTATACTATTTTCAATGATTGTTGACTTGCTCCCAAATATACCCCTACCATTTGTCTGTTATTTTCTTTATGTGTGTTGCATAATTTTCCATCCATACTCCAAGCATTGACCACCTTCTTGAATATTAATACATTTTCTGTTCTGATCTCAAGCTTAGGCAAATAACTGAGAAAGCATCAATCTGAGGCCCCATTTTTATGATGTCATCATGTAGACTTCTTACAAAGTATTTTACAGTATTTAAAAAATACAAAAATTCAAGACACTATGTATTTTGTAACACTATTTAGTATTTTGATAAAAAATATTAAGCCATTTTCATAAACCCTATCAAATACCAATTACAAAATACTATTTTGTATTTCAAATACGCATTTCAAATGCTTGTATCATAAATACTGCCCATCCCTGGCTGTGGACGTACATTGCGGAGAGGGTGCAAGACAAGCATTTGTGGCCAAGATATATAAATGCATTTATTTTTAATTAAATAAAACAACTTCTGTAATAGCAGAGTTGTCTCCAGAGCAACCAGACATGCATAGTTCATTTAAGAATTTTAAGGATGCAGCCTCACATACTGACATGAAATTGTTTGTGTTTAACTTATTGGACAGATTTATTGTTTGGCTACGGTGTTAAAGCAAGAAAAAAACAAAAACACTTAAACTGGATAAAAAGAGATGCATTATGTAATCTTGTTAAAACATTTTTTTTAAATTGGCCTCAAGAATAGTTCAGGAACCTATATTGAATTTAAAGTATCAGCATTGGTATTGAAATATTTTGAACAATACCCAGGCCTACATAAATGCAACAATGTCAAATTTTTACTCCCACATTCTTAAAAAATGGTTGCAGCCTGGTGCCCTGAAATCCAACATTTCTGCCAAAAGTGCTGGTAGTCATTTGTGCTATACGTGTAGCTGTTCAATCATTATTTATTCATCCTGGCACACTCAATTTAGTGAAGGGAAAATGCTCTTTATTGGAAAAGCTAACAGAAACATTACAGGTCTGTATGAGTGAAAAGCAATGTCAACTTGATATGATCTGACATTTAACAAGCTTTTTTTTTTTTTCTCTACGGAGTAACATTTTTTTTTACTTAAATTCCACAACTTTTCCAAAACTTTCAGGTAAATACTCTTGACCTTCATATTTCATCTAATGTCTACCAGGGCTTTTTTACTTTATTTTAACAGACTTATCGCATTTGAAATCAACACTAGTGGAAAAAAAAAAATAATAATAATAATAATAATAATAATAATTATAATAATAATAATATTAACAACAACAACAATAATAAAAAAAATCTGCATGCACCCACTGGCCCTGCGCACACTGCTTGACATGAATGAGATGAACCGAGCTGATGATAATTTAACCCGCTGGGGTTGGCAAAAGCGGATACACGTTTTAGAAACAATGCATAAAAGGAGCGTAAAATAATTTGTCATTTTTGATCGTATTAATTAGACAAACACCGATTTGAAAACTGTAAAGGGTCTATTTTAATTTGTATATATTCATAATTACAACAAAACAATATGTTTTTGTATAATTAATAAAACAGACAGGGAGTGCTTTCTCTTTCTGTCTTTTGTCAACATGACTGGCAAACCAGTCAGAAAAAAAACAGCTGAATCTTTGTGAATATTTGCCTCACAGACATGAGAGATGCCTGCATAAAGCCTGAAATGTGCACTTATAAACGAGCCAACTCTTCTTAAAAAAACAAAAAGAACAAAAAACAAATAATGTCTGCTTTTAGTAATCCATATGGAAAGAACACAATGCTGAATTCTCCCAGTAAACTCATTGCCCCGCTAATCAGTTCCCGTCTCCGACATTAAAACATAAATCATGATGACAGCCGCCTGAACTCGTGAACGCCCACAAACAAACACAGTGCCTCTGGGTAGAAAGTTAGTTTCATTTTCATTGTCAATTAATTGGAATTTTGACCCATATGACCTCAGGTGATCACTGTGATCGGATGCTACTTTATTCAGAAGGTGATCCGTTACACACAAGTTATTTATTAACTGGTATTATTGGGTCTATTTTAGGGCTGCTCGATTATGGGAAAAAACATAATCACGATTATTTTGGTCATAATTGTAATCACAATTATTCAAAACGATATACAGTTGAAGTCAAAATTATTCGCCCTCCTGTAATTTTTTTAAAATAAATATTTCCCAAATTATGTTTAACAGATTCAGGAATTTTTCGCAGTTTTTCTTATAATATTTTTTCTTCTGGAGAAAGTGCTTTGTAATTTTCTCCATAAATAAAACTTGTATCAGAGTGACAGCAATGTTGTCAGCTTGTCATCCTCTGAGAAAACAGTTGATGGTCACCTAGCAACATACGAACCATGATGGAGAATACACTGTCACACACATAGTATAAGGAAATATTTCAATTTAATAACATAATAATAAATAATCATTAAGCATACTTACATATTTTGTGTCATATGTAGATATTTCAAATGAATGTTTGGGAAAAAAATGCTTACTGACAACTTTTTCCTGAGTAATTCTTTACGTATAATACTTTTTACTGTTTTTACTGTAAACATAATATGGCATGACTGAGCAAAATAGAATGTCTGAAAATGAAAAGGTAATTTTTAACTAAATATGATGTGAAATGCAGTAAAATTAATTATGCAATGTCAAAATGTGATTTAGAATGATCTAAACGGTCATCAAATATACTTGGGCGGCCGTTAATATACCTGGACGGCACGCCCAAGTAAAGTCTATGTGTGAGAAGCACTGGGGTGCTCAAATTTAATTGGTTAATGGTGGCCATTTTTTACAGTATGTCATTCCACTTTGAACAAATACACTGCATGCCAAATTTCAAGCTGATCCATCTAGTGGCTAAAATTGTAATTGAAACACTGTATTAAGCAAACACACATTGAAACACTGGGTTTTTGAAACCTTTTCTACTATTATAGTGCCATTTACTGCCCGATCTCCAAAAAACATTGCATGTTTGCTTGTATTCATATGTCTCACCAAATTCTGTGATGTTTTGAGTTTTCCTCATGGGTTTACAGGCATGTAGGTTAATGTAGACACACCCCTTTTGTAAATGAGCCTGTTACAGCTATCCAAAGTGGAAAGTTCAACCTTTTTTTTTTATAATTATTGATCTACTCGGTCTAGAGATTCTAATGACACTGGTTTTGTTGTGATTGAGCTAAAAACCATGGACTAGTTCGTTTACTAGTAGGTTTTTCACATATTGATGATTTTTTAATAAATGGTTTGAGTGACAGCAGTGGTTTTAGTGTCAAAGTGTTTTGTATGAGCTGGCCTATCATATGATATGTATTTTGTGTGCCTGTCAACAAGGTTGTGTAATACACAACCCATTACAGACTAAAAACATGAAATCGCCCCCTAGTGGCTGATTTCATTCAAAATTCTTACAGACCTCTAGAACCATGAGTTGAACATGCCCACCAGGTTTCATTCCGATCAGTCATCATTAACCTAGTTTAATGGGTGCTCAAATTTTGATTGGCTAATGGCGGCCATGGTGTAATGCCTCCTTATGCTGCGTTCACACCAGATGTGGAAGAAGCGTCAAGCGCGAGTGATTTACATGTTAAGTCAATGCAAAGACGCGATTAGGCACCCTGCGGCGCGATACGTGCGAATGGGGCGATACGCGCGAATGGCGCCGTGCGAATGGCGCGGCGCGGATTGAGCGTTTTGCGCGTTTGACGCACTTAACGCGCGAGTTCAAAAATCTGAATTTCAGCGGACATTCGCGTCGCGTTAACCAATCAGGAGCTTTGTTTTGTAGGGGCGTGATTATGACGTAGCGCCTGTTGTTGGTGTCCCGAGGGGAAATCCTCTTGCCGACACCAGACAACAGTTCATCAAACTGGGCTCGGCTCAGTCGGAAGCACCGCTGAAAGCTTCCATCATCCAGGTATAGTTTCTGGAGGAGTTTATGAACTCACAGAGCTAGGTGCACCTCAGAATGGATCTAGTGGACTCAGGCACGGCTCCAAACAAATCGACGCTGTTTTTCAGTCTTCCTAAGCACATAAACACAGCTATTCTCTCAATAAAATCCATGTTACCCATTTAGCAACGAAGCTAGAGTCACCGGGCAGCCCCGCCCATGACGCGAATCCGCGTCTACGGTGAAATGATTTTCATGCGAGAATAGAGCAGATTTGACGCGCGAATGAAGCGGATTTTGACGCGCGAATGAAGCGAGTAAACTAAAATGTTCACGCGTCTATTTACGCGCGAATAGCGTTCCGCGTCTGGTGTGAACACAGCATTAGACAAAGACATGGCATTCCAAATTTCAAGCCAATCGGACTAATGGATGCCAGTTTAGATTTAAATAATGTTTTATTTAAACTTTATAGCACCACCATGCAGGTTTTTTTTACTGTGACTTGACCTTATGCGTATGTGTACCAAGTTTGATGATGATATCTCACTCTGTTCAAAAGTTATAGCTACAATTACCAATTAGCTTCAATTAGCATGGAACATTTGTGTACTGCTTCGCGTGGAAATCAAAATTTACTTTTTTTTTTGATAATTATTTATATTCAGCGTCCAGAAAATATTTCTGAACTGGTTTGGTTCTGATCGGGCAAAAAAAAAACTACCTCCGCCTTTGTGCAAGGAGGAACAGGAGGAGCACTGCCAGAGCCCTGCAAAATGACCTCCAGCATGCCACAAATGTGCATGTGTCTGCTCAAATGGTCACGAGGGTGATATAAAGGGTGAGACTCCATGAGGGTGATATGAAGGCCCGACATCTACAGGTGGGGGTTGTGCTTACAGCCCAACACAGTGCATGAAGTTTGGCATTTGCTAGAGAACACCAAGATTGGCAAATCTGCCACTGGCACCATGTGCTCTGGCGCCCTGTGCCTGTGGCCTCGTGTCAACGCACGCCTCCCACCAGTGCCAATATACAGCCATAATCGCACTGCTACTCGTGTGTGTGTGTGTATGTATGTATGTATGTATGTATGTATGTGTAAAATTATGTATTTTTTTCTGGGATATTCTTACTGGCTCTAAAGTGTTAATGTGACCCAGTAAAATTGCATTACTTTATAGTTTGTACTATAATATTGTAAAATTTTGTTCAATAGGTTTGGCTTGTGCACTTATAATGATTACCTAATTGAAATGAAATGCTGTTCTACAATTGATGTTTAGTTTGCGGGAAATTTCTTACCACTTCTACATTGTGGTTTAAACCCATAACATTTAGTGTATTATTACATTTCACTATTTAGGTTTTATTTATCTACTTATTTTTTTAGTTTTTATTTTTACTTTGATTCATTAGAGTGCTTTCAAGGTCAGTAATGCATGTATAAAAGTGTGGAGTTGATCAGTTTAAGTGCAATAGGTAATGTTGGACATTTCTACAGTTGTTACTGACTTTATATTGATGAACAACTCCCATAAAAATGACATTTTACCTTTAGTAAATAAAATAGTTAAACATGCAGTGCATTATTTATTTCTGTACTCACCAGAGTAACTCATGCAGTGGTCGACCAGCCCATCGTCCCTTGCCGATGTCAAAGGCATAAGCAAAGATTTTTGCCCCATTGCCATCTGCGTCAACTTCCATGCGTGCCTGAAAATAAAAGCATTCAGATAATCAGTTTCATATGACTAAATAATAGTGCTCAAAGAACCTGATAGTAATAAAGTAAATAATTTTGGCAGACGACATGGTCAAATTTGCAAAATATACAGAAAAAACTAAAAAAACTAAAAAAAACTGTGAAAAGGTCAACCCAGAAAGAAAACTAAATCCAAAAACAAGTGTGATGCGCTCAAAGCAAACAGCTATTTAAAAAAAAACAAAAAAAACAAATGCATAATCTCAACACTATTTAGAAACAAAATGGTTCTTACCTCAAAGGCATAGTTTTCCACTAATGGTATGTCTTGTTCATCAATCAAAGTGTACTTTGTCTGGAATAGCAAAGTATCATATGTATTAAGTCCATTAAGGCAATAATCCAAAAGAAATATCAGATGCCTTGCCTCCATGCATAAACTTTAAAATCACCAACACAGATGTAAACATGTCAGTTTTGCCTGAGCTCACACACTCTTTGACCACTAAAATGACCAACTTTTAAAGTACAATTTGTAGATATGAATTTAGCTTTTTTCAAACTATTTCGGGCGTTTAACGCACGTCAGACTATAAAAGAAAGTGTGAGCAAACAACTAATAAACAGAGCAGTGGAACAGAACGAAAAGCAGGCAGCTTACAATGATGGAGATTGGTTCAAGAATGATGGCCGCTGGACGTGATCAAATTGAAGGACATTATTTTTGCTTCACATGTAAGGCTGATATTATGATTTGCGTTGAATCGATAAAGGATTTCGCTTAACTCCCTGCCATTGACGAGTATGGCAATCTGTGTTTTAAGTATATTACTGTAGGAGAATCCCTAACATGTCCTGAGTGAGGTACATGATGTCACATGCTCCAGGGAGTGAAATCTGAGAAAGAGAAAGTAAGATCGCGGGTAAAATTTATCCTTCCTTTGACTTAATCCCTCCCATTACTATTCCAGGGCTCTCCATAGCGAAATGATCCGCCCTTGTCGATATGCAGGAGGTTAGATCATACACACACACACACACACACACACACACACACACACACACACAAGTTTTAGATCTTGACAAGAGGCCAAAATAAAGAAGCTTTATTTATGATTTGTGTCATATATGAAGATTGTACCTAATATAAGATAAAGGGTTGGGTACCGTATGCACCGAACCGAATCAGGATACGAATTTTGGTGCCTAATTTCGGTGCCACTGGTGCTGCGACAAGGACATAAGAAGCATCAAGGGGTACATCAAAGGCACACATTGGTACGTGTTGTGTCACACCATCTCTAAACGTTTAATTCTAATCAACTTTGAGGGATACGGACATCGTCTGCAATGTTAGGCATTTGTTCTTGTTGCTTAAAGAACACACGCACTTAGGCAACGCGTGCAGTACAGCGCATCCGGTGAGCGACTTCCTTCAGATTCATCAACAAGCATGATCGTGTTCATAAAATTTGCTTAAACTAAGCATATTGCTATATTTTACAAGCAAGGACTACTCTTGCTCAACCCGGACATACAACCTATAGGTTGTTTGCAATCACGTGGTTCTGGTGACTCTTGAAATTCAGATGGAGGGCAGGAAGCAAAAAACTGAATGGGAGACAGAGGAAAGTCTGTATTTTTGTGATTTATACCATATTTCAATGGAGATTTAAATAGTTGGCCACATATGTTGGGCATGATCCCTATATTATGAAGAGGGCAGAGTTTTCAACTAAACTAAAATATATTTGCCATCGAGGTGGCAGATACTGTAAGCTATTACATGAAAAAATATTATAGGAAATGCTATAGTGTTTACTTGAATTAAACGGTCATGTGTAATTATTTGGTTGCTGTGGTACAACACAACTGTAGTAATAAATTATCCAATAGGCTACAGCTATATACACTATACACCATTACAATGCACCACAGTTTACACGCAGTATTATTCGTTTATTAGCTTACTATACTACAGTATTCTGTAGCCTTCATTAACAAAGAGTTGTACTATACATAATACACTATTATAGTCTGGTTCAAAAACATGTTTATTATAAATTACTATAGTTTTTTCATGCGGATAATGTTGTATCTTCCAGACATCCTTATACACGAAAAAAAACTGATGAAAACATACAAAAGCATGGATGCATAGTCATCATTAGGGATGTAACGATTCACCGTGAGCCGGTTGAAAATCGATTCAAATATATGACAATTCAAATCGGTAGAAACGTCGAACGAATCGCGATACATATCTTGAACACAAGGGGCCGCTGTGTTTACAGGCGCAAACTCTACCATCACATGAGCGCCAAGCAAGTTGTAGCAAACAGTTTCAAGCATGGCGGCGAGTGTGGATTTTGAAGAAGCCATACCCCTCTCACAAATCAGAAGTGTGCATCATTTTGGCTTTCCAAAATCTAAAAATGACAACAGTGAGGTAGTAATAGACAAAACATAAACTGAGTGGAGGTATTGCAAAAAGACGTTTACATACAGGAACAGTACAACGAATATGATGTAGCACATAAACCGTCACCACAGTGAAGTCATGTCACAGACGTCTGTGCGCAAAAAATTAATAAAGGTGCTGTATGCAAGTTTTTGACTGTTCTAAAGCATAAAAATACCATAATATGTTTGCAAATATTTAAGAAACATGCCAAGTGAACATTCTTGTTTATCTGAAAAACAATGCTGAAGTCAGTTATTCTGCTTCGAAAATGAGCGTTCCGTGCTGGAATGCTGTCTTTCTTTTGGTTCTTTTAACCCGCCTAATGCCAGTTTAGCCAACTATATTTCAGCATCCCGGGTTGCCTTGATGGAAAACAGCGTATTTCATTCATTCATTCAGAAAGGCTCTCAAAGCATCCGCTCGTGACCGAAATGCGACCTCCAGTGGACAGAAGCAGAATCCGAAATGAGACGCAGATTCAGAGTTCCACATGAGGTTATTAATTAGCAAATAATATGAATATTACGAGTGTAAACATTAGGTGAGCAGGTTACATTGTAACCCCGTGTCCTAACAACACGATACGTGATGAGATTTGCAGTGGTAAGCAATTTGGCTGTTTGCACCAGACAAAACACGACAGATAATTAAATACAGCCATTCTGAAGCACACCCACTCACGAAATGGTAAGGTTTATAATCTAATTAATACCTTTTAAACCTCTTTAACATTATTAAATGTACATGCTGAATCACTATGCGTTGGATTTGAGTCACAGTTCTAAAGTTAAATTTCAAACATTTTATTTTATTTTCAAGATCTGAGGTAAAGTGTCTGCTGCTGCTTTCAGTAGTATGGCAATAAATGTCATGTAAAATGGCATTCAAACTCACATTGTTAGTATTTAACACTGAATAAAAGCACACGAGGTGTACCTGTGGTGATCATTGTCAGTTTTCTGTTGTTCAGCTGCAAGAAATAGAAGCCGTTTCTAATTTATCAATTTGAGGTGTTGGTTAGAACAAAAAATCCTTTTAATATAGAGAATATTCCTTCTATCGCGTGCCATTGCTTTTATTTAGAACACTTTTTAAATCAGCCTTAAGGCTCGATCGTCAGACTTGATTGCTCCTTTTGGTCCTCAATCTGGCAACCTGCACTTGCATTTGTTTTGATCCAGGAATTCAATACCTAGTTCAACCACTGGGTGTCAAACTTACATACAGCACCATTAATTGGCCAAATCACCCTGACCAGAGGATTTGCAGCTCCACTTGCTCCGACGAATGCAGCAGAGATCACACAGTGCATCAGCGTTTTCATTTAGAAAGATATGAGGCCGTTTTCTGTAGTCGAAAATTAGGGATTTCAGCTACTGGTCAACATCTTGGAACCCAGATACACAATACCATCACGCCCTCACTTCAGTCAGACTGTTGTGCCAACGCTTTACAGAGAAATAAAAGCTAAAGTGGTTGAGACAATCAAAAAGGCAGACAACGTGTCAATTACAACTGACATCTGGACCTCTAGAGCTACACAGAGTTATCTTACAGTCACAGCTTATGTAATAAACGAGTGGGAAATGGCCAGCTTTGTCCTTCAAACTCGCCCTTTGTTTGAAACACACACTGGGACTAATATTGCTGAAGTTTTCAAATCTGCAGTGAGTGAATGGGAGCTTCAAAAACCTAACTGTGGTATTGCTGTTGTCACGGATAACGCTAGAAATATGAATGTTGCTGTCAGGGAGGCTGGGTTATTCCCCAACATCCGGTGTTTTGCCCACACTTTAAACTTAGCCAGCCAAGCGGGTTTAAGTATGCCACACGTGAGTCGTTTGTTGGGCAGAATTAGGCGCATGGTTCCTTTTTTTCCACAGAAGCTGTATGGCCACAGCTGCGCTCTCGGTCAAACAGGTACTACTGGAGCTTCCAGTGCACAAATTTATCATCGACGTCCCAACACGCAGGGAATTATTGAACGATATCTTGAACAGCAAGCGGCCGTGACAGCGACTGTCCTCAGCAATGACGTTTGGCGAAACGTGCGTGACATCGACACTTTGGATGGCTCAGACATCCGTGATGCGGAAGATATAGTGTGGCTTCTTAAGGCTGATTAATACTTCTGCGTCAAACACACACGTATGCTCCGGCGCAGCCTACGCGTGGTCGCATAGCCCTCGCCATTGGCGACGCTGACGCGCACCTCTCAAAAAATTTAACTACATGTCGCAACGACGCGTAGCGCAAGCTCTGTGATTGGTCGGCTTGGTAGCGCTGTCGAGTGTGGGCGGAGGTGAGAGCCACGTGAGCCCGATGGAGCGAGTGGTTACAAGTGTGGAGTCCCGTGAAGGAGGTCCAGATGGAAACTGTTGTTTTGGGTTTACCTCATGATTAAAGTTGTTGCACGTCTGCCGGTTCCCGCCTCAAAATGAGCGAGTTTGAGCCACTTGCATATACACCTACATAAACACCTACTGCCAGCTAGCGTTTTGGAAGTGTTATTGCAGAGCAACACAAAGAGCGTGCAGAAGTATAAATGCACGGCTACACGCATTGCATGCACCGTGGGTCACGCCGATCACTCGACGGAGAAGTGTAAACCAGGCTTTAAGCCACTAAAAACGGCAACCACTGTGAACGTTCTCTCTCATTGTGCCCTTAAAGCATATGATAGAGCAAAACAAGGCATCCAAAAAAGATGACTCCCTCACACTGAGTTACATAAAGAAAGCTATACTAAACAACCTTTCTGAAAGACACACCTTAGAGTACAATCACCTGATGGAGGGCACTGCCTTAAGTTACATTTTTTGAGAGGTGCGTGTCAGCGTCAGCCACGGCGAGGGCTATGCGACCGTGTGAAGGCTGCGCCGGAGCATACGCGTGTGCTTGACGCAGAAGTATAAATCAGCCTTTAGACCCCAGATTCCGGGCTCTGCCAGAGAAAGCTGTGCTGTTACAGAACCAGGTAGGTTTCTTTTTACCCTCTTTTTCAAACTAGCTTATGCTTATATTATAATTAGTTTATTATTATTAAATATTTAAAAATGTTCACATTTTCTCTTGTGAGTGTATTGCAACGATACTATTACTAATTACTTATTCAAGTAATATTAATTATTTACCTTTATAACCATGTAGAACTCCTATCTATATCATACTATATAGTCAGTATTTTTATTTTTGCTATAACTGTGCAGGTTGAGGATGAAGATGGTGCCAGTGGCCAGACTCTTGCAGCTCAGGAGCTGAGCAGAGACAACCTCCTCCCAAGAAAACTGCATTGGAGGATCTTTTTGGAGGAACTTTCGATGAACCAGCTCTATAGCCTTGCTCTCTGGTTTAGCAAAAGCTTACCTCTCCACACCAGCCACCTCAGTCCCCAGTGAAAGGGTCTTTTCATCTGCAGGGGACATTATAAACGTACAAAGATCTCAGCTTATGCCAGAAAATGTAGACATGCTGGTATTTCTTAAAAAAATGTAAATGTAAAAAAGAAAAAGAAAAAAAAGAAAAGAAATCCAAGCTGGGAAAAGCAAAGTCAACATTTTAGTTTGTTTCTATTAAAGAGCCTTCATTTAAGAGCCTGATATTAAATTGGTATCATTCATTTTTCATTTGGAAATTCCTTTTAAAATTGCAATTTAGCTGCACAGTTACAGTTTTAGGGGGGGGGGGGTTGTTTTAAAATTGCAATTTAGTTATGTTAGAAAAAATATATATTTTGTAAAAAAATGTGCAGCATTTTAGAAAAAAATAAAAGGGCTCATTTAGTTAAAGAATCGTGACAAAATTGTATCGTGAGATTAGTATCGTGAATCGTATCGCGAGTTGGGTGAATCGTTACATCCCTTACAAAAAATGTGCAGCATTTAAGAAAATAATGAAAGGGCTCTTCATACTAAATTTGTTTTAAATAATTTTGTTAAAAAATCATGACTAAATTGGGAATCGTATCGAATCGTGAGTCAGGTGAATCGTTACATCCCTAGTAATCATCATTATTTTTTAGTGGACAGGTAAACAGTGCTCCACAATAATAACTGTCTAGTTTTGCTCGCAAAGGTAGCATTTCTTTTTTGTTCGGTCAACTTACCATCAACATTTAACTTTGCTGCATCTTAACATCTCGATGTTAAGGTTATGGTTGTTTATTCCGCAGAAACGCCAGTAAAGGCTATTGCAAAACAATACGGAGATTTCATTGCATCGATTACATGGCAGGGTAAGTTATTTGTGTTCTCCTAGTTTTTGCATATGTGGTGGTATTTGTAGTATCTGATTTTTATGTAATACATTAACATATAATGGAAATAGCTACGCCTGTCTTTATTAGTGCTGTCAAGCAAATTATTCATTCATTTTCTTTTCGGCTTAGTCCCTTTATTAATCTGGGGTCGCCACAGCGGAATGAACCGCCAACTTATCCAGCATATGTTTTACACAGCGGATGCCCTTCCAGCTGCAACCCATCACTGGGAAACATCCACAAACACACTACGGGCAATTTAGCCTACCCAATTCACCTATACCGCATGTCTTTGGACCCACACGAACACGGGGAGAACATGCAAACTCCACACAGAAACGCCAACTGACCCAGCCGAGGCTCGAATCAGTGACCTTCTTGCTGTGAGGCGAACGTGCTACCCACTGTGCCACCGTGCAGCCCTTCAAGCGAATTATCCCGTTCAAAAAACATTTGTACAATTGGATGTATTGAAGCAATAGACGATTTAAACAATTATAAACATCATAAACCATAACCATTTGATGTTCTGATAGCGATTCCTATGTAGGAGAATCACTTCCTGCCCTCCATCCGTATTTCACGCGTCATCAATGACGTCATGTGAAAACAACCTATAGAGATCTGGTTATTTCAGTCCCGCTCCCGCTGGATGTTTCCGCACTGATCGCTCCCACTATTTATTCATTCTGTTTACTCGCTGTCTGCTAAGAAAAGTTTTCTCGACTGTTCCCGCTGAATTAAAGGGTCACAAAACCCTAAAACACATTTTTGAGATGTTAACAGACATATATATGTGCCATGTTGCTAAAAACACTATAAGGACACATATATTTCACTAACAAGTGAAAATTGGTTGTTTTTCCATTGTTTAGAGCCATGAGGTCATTGCGTAAATTCCAGCGTGATGATTGGTTGGCAGAACACATTGACATTGAGTTTTCAGCATGTCTGTGCATTAATTCACGAGAAAGAGTTGGTTCGAGCCAATCAGCATGCTCTATTGTGAATAAGATAACTTTATTACTATGCATGAGATAGTTTTGTCGACTCTTTTTACCTGTTCACCTGAATTGTACAGAGATCCATAAGTGTTCTGTTGTGTGCCAAAACAAAAAAAAAGTGTTGTTTTCATTTCCCCGCAATGCAACACACACATGACCGTTGGAAGCATCGTACACCAAACGTGCACATTCTCATGTTATTTAATATGAAACTAATTAGATGGTGCAGCAGAAATATGAACAGTGTCCTGAGTCGTAGCTGTTGTGCATACACTCGTAGACGGTGTGCAAACACTGATAGAAATCTATGTTTAGAATTCTAAAATGCATGGCGCTGCGTGGCGTGTCACATCCGGTGTGCGACCCCCTTAACGTTACACTGCATGAAAGATCAGACAAAGCTGCTAGATTTACATGTTTATTCATCATTTTCTTCCAAACTGCATGCAAGTGACTATTTAACTGGGAGAGGAGTAGAGTAAATGTTATAGTAAAATAAACAGTGTGTATCCTACATGAAAAAGCTAATTGTCCAGTTATATTTGAAGATAATTATTAAATGCCATCTCCATAGACATCCAAGTGTATTTTACAAAAGTGCACAATTATTAACATTTGTTGACAATTACTATGTGCATGACTGGTTGAGAATGTTGAGTCAAGATGTAAAATAGAAAAAGCTTTTTGTCTCTTTATTTTTCTTAAGCATTTTATTTGAACATCCAATTTTCAAAATGCCCTACTTTTTAATTATTATTTAATTAATGAGAGAACATGCAAATTTACAGTCATATGTGTGAAGCCTGTAGCATTGTCAGGTGATTGCTGCAGAATAATGTATATTGTTCTTTAAATTTTTCTATAGCCAATTTTTTCTAAACACAGCACAAAACCCGTTACCCTAAAACCATTATACACACCGAACCGTGAGTAGATTGAACCGTTGCACCCATAATATATATATATATATATATATATATATATACATGTGTATGTGTGTGTATG
>CAIGQV010018170.1:15336129-15350420 GCA_903798115.1 Danio jaintianensis | reverse complement strand
ATATATATATATATATATACTCAATACAATACGAAAGTCGAAAATATATATATTTTTAATGTTAAATGTTAAAACAGACTGCCACAATGGGCGTGGCCATAGTAATACACACCTCATGACATAACTATTGACGGGGTTTTTTTTTTTTTACAGTACTTGGAACTATTTGGTGAGTAACTTCTGCATATTTGTTCGTTTTTTCGACGTTCGTATTGTGTCGAGTTCGCGACAATTTGACCTTTCTGCGTAGTCTGCGTAGTGTGCTGGTGCTCCAGCGAGTTGCCATTTTTACACACTCTCTCTCGGAGAACCAGGAAACAACCCATATAGGCTGCGCTTCTTTCTACTGTATGTTGATTATTTATATATTTTATTTCGATTAATTTGTGGTAGCTATTAAAAATATCTGCGATACGTATGTCTAGTGTAATACATATATTTATTTTAAGGCCACTTAATACTTTAGTATCTGTAACTCGGCAATCTATTTTGTTTAAAATAAGGTGAACACGCAATTTACAATTTAGGCCTAACGCCAGTTAGGACAAACATGGAATATTTTTGTAAGCTTGTTATTTAAGTTGAAGCGATAGTATTGGCTGTTTAAGGTTTTAAATTTGCGCTAAATGGAAGTTTATGGAAATTTGTGGCAAGCTCTAAAAAGGTCATAGACTGAAACTGAAACAACCAGTTTTAGTATACTATGGAATTAATTGGCAGTTGTTCAAATATTATCTATTATAATTCACACACAGCATCGCAATAACAGTAATTAGATTACTTAAACTTTTGCTTCAATAAAAATGAATAAATGTCAGTTGTTGACTTGGCCATTGATTAACGAGTGGATACAATTACAAAAAAGGATAAAATAATGTCTGTCTTTCTGTCGTTTTAATAAAATGTAGTTTAAGAATAAACTGTTATTTTGTTTACTTCTTTTACTGTTGTTAATTATTAAATTGATAAACTGTAGCCTACTAGTTTCTCATTTTGTGAATGGGTCTCCTTCAGTTTCATAAATAGAATGAACTTATTATTTTGTTTTCTGTTCATAGCCATGTCTGTATAATGATGATTGTTTATGGTCAATGACATACATCTTGTCCAGTTTACTTTTTTATCAGTATGTCCTTGCCTTTTGGTCCACTCCAAATTTCTTATAATACTTATGTTATATTGTATGTGATGTATGATATATGGTGCTAGAATTTGTTTGTTAGATTATATATCAATTTTATTATTAGACATGTATTCATGTCTGCGTTAAATTAAGGGACCTGTTACTTTCTTAATAAAGTACTTCTTGTACATAATTCATCAGTGCACATTATTATTATGTTTGTCTTCACAATATTTCATTAAATTTGCATGGTATTATCTCACTTTGAAACACCTTTTAAAGGGGTCCTATGCTGTGATTGTTCACGTGTTTTTTTTATTTTGAAGTGTTACAAACTGTTCAAGATCTGGAGTCTCAAAGACTAAAGCCTCAAACCCAAAGAGATATTCATTATAAAAGTTAAGACTTGCCCACACCTATTTAAAATGCTTTGTTCAAGCATGTGTCACAACTCTACGTCACTCAGTGGGAAGGTTGTCAACACACTGCCCTAATGTACATGCAAAAAAAGAAGACAACTTATATTCTTGCTGTAGTTTTGTTGCCACCATAATGTGGAGACGCTGTGTGTTTCGTGAGGAAAGCAAAGATACCTTGTTTGTATAATAAAATGTTACCAATACTCAAGTCATGCTGGTAAAGTTAATTGATCAGCTTGGTCATCTTCAGCCTTGAATTAATAAGGTAGCAGGTGTGTAATGCACTGGATGGCTGGCTAATCAAAGCACACAACGCTTTATAGAATGGTTTACTTTGTAAAGCTTGGCATGCTTCAGAAAGGTCAAGCAGAGATGAGCAATATGGAATATAATTTTTTTTAACCTTAATGTTAACACATTGCATTACAGCAAATAATATTAGTTTAAGCAACATCATGTGACCCCATTAAAATTGGACAGAAATGCTGAAAACGGTCCATAATAAATGAATAATGCATGATTTAAAAAAAGCTAGTTGCTAGTACTGCAATGGTTATGGGAATTGACATTATTAGTAGTAAATATGAAAAAGATATACATACACATGGACACAGCTACATAACAGTGTCTTGTTATTATGTTATTTAATTATATTATGTCATATTTTAAGTAAAAATAAGTAAATGGAAAATTATGTTGTTGAAATCAGGTTGTGGTCTACGTTTTTACAGATGATCAGCACTGCTGGCACTCTGTGTAAATGGAAGGATATGGAACGTCCATCTTTACCATCGTCTCTGGACTCAACATTGCCTGGGATATCTCGAGAAGTGCTGTCGGTGTCCATGGAACCAAAATATCAATGTCAGCAGTGCAAAGAGATTCTTAGGAAACCTTTCCAAGCACAATGTGGACATCGCTTCTGTGTTTTCTGTTTCAAACAACTGATCAGGTACCCAGAGCAACTCTCTGCCTCATGCTCTGCATTATTTCTTCCCTCTCCATGGACATTCCCAATCTTTTTGATTTCCCACTGGCTGTAGCTAAATGGAAAAAAATAGCTTTTGCTTGATGTTGACCCACTCTTTGCCTCTTAATCTAAATGGTACTCCTTGTATCTGGATATACTATCTTCACTGTCTTCACTCCTCCCTGGATTTATCATTTTCAGTTTTTGAGCTTTAACTTGCTGTCACCTATTTAGCTGTTGTTGATGTCAATGTTTATAGCAATACAATTAGACCAATTGTTTCATTATTTGTAGTGATTCACCTTGATTTCATCTTGATATTTCATGAAGGATGCTGATTGGCAGTTTTTTTTACAAGTAAATTGGCTGTTTCCGATTTCCCATTTATTTTCTGTTTTTCTTTTTAAATGAGAAGGAGAGTAAAGGAACACGCTGAATCATGTGATTGTCATGCACATTTGTCTATAAAACTGGCTGTGAATCTCCAGCATGTGTGTTCAGCTGGAGCAGTGTTTAATACAAAGGGCCATAGTTCTCTGTCAAGCTACGCAAAATATTGCATGCAATATCATCATGCAATTGTCAAATTGCTAATAATCACTCTGTCATATTGACAGCTGTTTGCATAAATTCTCTGTGAAATACACAAAGATCAATATTTGTTGACGTTAATGCATTTTTGTTTACATGGGTGTTTGGCTATTTCGGTGTTTGTGCTTGTGCTGCCTCTATACTATGTGTGTTGGTACATCTGTGCCCTTCTTCAGTCTTTCTGGCAATATTTTATGCTTTGTTTACACACTTTGTATTCTAAAATTATTGCAATGCAGTTTAAATTGTACGCAAGTCTGGAACACAGATCGGCTTTATTAAAAAAAGGAATTCAGAACTACTTATTATTAGCGTATAATAATTAGAACAGAAAGTAATTATTGAATGATTTAGCTGTATAAGACTCTATAAGTCCTGCAGCACCTCAGTTTGAAAAGGTATCAGAAATGTCTTATGTTCAGTCAACAGTGAGATAATCTCTCTGTTGGTAGACCAGGCTCTGAAAAGTCTTGGTAGGCAATACATGGCTGATCTGTCTGACAGTAGATGTAGTAGAAGTAGATGGCTCTGTATCAGTTCACAGAAAGCCTGAGAAAAGTTGAACAAAGTTCTTTACTGTGGAAATGAAATATCTGGTGTAACCAGTGCTTTCATCTTGTACTGATAGCCAATTCGGCCTTTAAAATTGTTAGACTTGACTCTGATTGGCTGTTCAGCTATGAAACAAAGTGCCAGGACAAAAACGGAAGTGACAGAACTAAGCAAATAACGCAAGTCAAGAGGGAACACAAAGAAGCCGGCTGTGATTTTATTACATTTTAAAAAATATTTGCAAATGTCAGACATTTTTTGCATAATTTGCAAATTATCAGACATATTTGCTTGCCTGTGCGAACCTCTCAGTGGTGAGTGAGAAGAACTGTGAAATTGGTACGTAAATTATGCTTTGTTTACAATTTGTAGATATGTAGCACTAGTTCTGGGGTCCGTTCTTTGTACCTCGCTTAAATGATCTAAAATAATTTGGCAGATCCTGGATCTTTTAATCCTGATAACTGATCTCTGGCTAATTTGGTTCTTCAAACAAGTTCGCGAATCAGATTAAATTGTCTGGATGAACTGATCTGAGATCGCTGCATGTGTTGTGAAGGACATATCTATCGATCCTCGAAATCATGATCAGCAATGCAACGATTGGCTGACGGCACATCAGCGTAATGACATCTTTTGTTTAATATTCAATCATCCACATGTAGTAGTAGTAAACGGTTTGTTAAATATGATGTGCAATAACTTTTGACTGGGGCGGCATGGTGGTTTAGTGGTTATCACTGTTGCCTCACAGCAAGAAGGTCGCTGGTTCGAGTCCCGGCTGGGCCAGCTGGCATTTCTTTGTTTGCATGTTCTCCCCGTGTTGGCGTGGGTTTCCTCCGGGTGCTCTAAAGACGTGCTATAGGTGAATTGGATGGACTAAATTGGCTGTAGTGTTAGTGTGTGTGAATGTTTCCCAGTGGGTTGCGGCTGGAAGGGCATCCGCTGTGTAAAACATATGCCAGAATAGTTGGCAATTCATTCTGCTGTGGCATTTTGATATTGGTAAAGTTGTCTGCAACATTTGCGAAGCATCAAATCACCAACATACAGTGCATCCGGAAAGTATTCATAGCGCTTCACTTTTTTCCCACATGTTTTAATTATAATTCTACACACAATACCCCATAATGACAATGTGAAAAAAGATTTGTTTAAATTGTTGCAAATTTATTAAAAATAAAAAAAACCTTTCCACTGATCAGTCTTGAGATATTTCAGCAGATCAATTGGAGTTCACCTGTGGTAAATTCAGTTGATTGGACATGATTTGAAAAGGCATACACCTCTCTATATAGGGTCCCAGGGTTGACAGTGCATGTCAAAGCACAAACCAAGAATGAAGACAAAGGAATTGTCTGTAGACCTCCGAGACAGGATTGTCTCGAGGCACAAGGCTGGGGAAGGTTACAGAAAGATTTCTGCTGCTCTGAAAGTTCCAGTGAGCACAGTGGCCTCCATCATCCGTAAGTGGAAGGTGTTTGGAACCACCAGGACTCTTCCTAGAGCTGGCCGGCCATCTAAGCTGAGTGATCGTGAGAGAAGGGCCTTAGTCAGGGAGGTGATCAATATCCCGATGGTCACTCTGTCTGAGCTCCAGGGTTCTTCTGTGGAGAGAGGAAAACCTTACAGAAGGACAACCATCTGTGCAGCAATCCACCAATCAGGCCTGTATGGTAGAGTGGCCAGACGGAAGCCACTCCTTAGTAAAGGGCACATAGCATCCTGCCTGAAATTTGCCAAAAGGCATCTGAAACAATAAACATTCTGTGGTCTGATGAGACTAAATTTAAACTCTTTGGAGTGAATGCCAGGTGTTACGTTTGGAGAAAACCAGGCACCGCTCATCACCAGGCTAATACCATCCCTACAGTGAAGCATGGTGGTGTCAGCATCATGCTGTGTGGATGTTTTTCATCTGCAGGAACTGGAAGACTAGTCAGGATAAAGGGAAAGATGAATGCAGCAATGTACAGAGACATCCTGGATAAAAACCTGCTTCAGAGTGCTCTTGACCTCAGACTGGGGCGACGGTTCATCTTCCAACAGGACAATGACCCAAAGCACAGCGTCAAAATATCAATGGAGTGGCTTCACAACAACTCGGTGAATGTCCTTGAGTGGCCCAGCCAGAGGCCAGACCTAAATCCTATTAAACATCTCTGGAGAGATCTGAAAATGGCTGTACACCGTCGCTTTCTATCCAAAAATTCCCAAAGACAGGTGTGCCAAGCTTGTGGCATCATATTCAAAAAGACTTGAGGCTGTAATTGCTGCCAAAGGTGCATCAACAAAGTATTGAGCAAAGGCTGTGAATACTTATGTACATGTAATTTTTCAGGTTTTTTATTTTTAATAAATTTGCAACAATTTCAAAAAATCTTTTTTCACATTGTCATTATGGGGTATTGTGTGTAGAATTTTGAGGAAATAAATGAATTGAGTCCATTTTGGAATAAGGCTGTAATATAAAAAAATTTGGAAAAAGTGAAGCGCTATGAATACTTTCCGGATGCACTGTATTAGTCAAGTCAAGTCAAGTTTATTTATATAGCGCTTTTCACAATGTAGATTGTGTCAAAGCAGCTTAACATAGTTCTAGTAAAGTCCAGATTTCAGAGTTGAAGTTCTGTTTAGTTTAGTTCAGTGTGGTTTAAATTTCACTTCTGAAAGTTCAAACACTGTAGAGCAAATCCACCGAAGCACAGCTCCACAAGTCCCGATTCGAGCAAGCCAGTGACAACACTTGCGAGGAAAAAAAACTTCACCAATTGACGAAGTGAAGGGAAAAAAAAACCTCGAGAGAAACTAGGCTCTGTTAGGCACGACCATTTTTCATCTGGCCAAACTTCCTGTTCAGAGCTGCAGTCTAGCTGTCAAAACATGTGCACGTGCATCCCACAAATTATTATTCTTTAAAAAAACGAGAATATTGGCCATGTCTATTATCATACAGAAATTGTACTAAAGCTGGGTCAGTACCTTAAAATAGTATGCGTTTGTATTCAAAAAGTCCATATTAATAAATGTTCTCTTTGAACCCCTTGGGGAGGACCACCCCCACAAGTTCGTTATTTCCAATGGAGGCGTGCGGCTTGTGAGCGCATATTGGGAGTAGTAAATATTTATTTATTTATTCATTTGTCTGTTATTTATTTTCAGTGTAAACTTATTACTTATGTTTAAATGCCAAAAACTTTTTTCACTTATTTCCAAATGGAGAAATAGACCATTATTTCTTTTTTTATTTTTACTGTATCAATTGGTTACTGAGCAGCAATAAATAACAATTTAAAATATAAGGAATTTTTATGTGATTTTCTAAACTAGTAGTGTTTTGAAATGAATTAATGAATGTCGCCACTGGCTTGCATGGTTCGGGACTTGTAGAGCTGCGCATCGATGGATTTGCTCTTCAGTGTTTGGACTCTCAGCAGTGAAAATTAAACCACACTGAACTGAACTGAACTGAACTTAAACTCTAAAAACTGACACCATTTCAATTCACTATAATCTTCTATGTGAAGCTGCTTTGACACAATCTACATTGTAAAAGCGCTATAGAAATAAAGATGAATTGAATTGAATTAAATTGAATTTAATTTAATTTAATTTAATTGAATGCATAATAATCGTGATAACTGTGAAACCGTGATTATTCCTCAGATTATAATCGTACAACCAAAATCTATAAGAGTTGCGTCCCTCATATATATATATATATATATATATATATATATATATATATATATATATATATGTATACATACACACACACATTTTTTTACTATTTTCCCCAGTGTATATAACCTATAGGTTACTAATGTAAGAAAATATCAGCATTTGGTACATACTTTCAGTATTATCTTTGCTTGAAATGACCCGATCTAATCCTGTTTATATGATAAGCCTGCTCACAAGCAGGTTTGAGCTTACAGACCTGTTGCTATGACAACAACTCTCAGATAAGCTTTGAAGAACTAAATGATCCTGGATCATGTCAAATCGTCAATAACCAAATCCAGCTAATTGAGTAATTAAACAATTTAGAATGTATGTTTTATTTTTTTTTCAGCTTCCATTTTTTTGGTGTGTTCACGCTCAGCTTTTTAGGCTAGACTGGGTCAGACAAAGCCGATGTGAGGTGACAGTTGGTTTTCTTCACCGCTAGTTTTTTTTACATTGACTTGGTATATCCCAGGGTTAAGTAAGGTGCCGTATTCTGTCATAGAGAGTTGTGTAAACCACAATTTTCGCCATCCGTTTTTGACTTGGGGATATGGTCAATTTTGCAAATCAAGTCAAGTCACTTGCGTTTGAAAAGCGCTTTATACAATGTAGATTGTGTCAGCTGCTTTACAAGGATGAAGAGGAAAATGATAAAAAGTTGGATAACAATTTTTTATTTCATGGGTCAGATGGGATATATAAAGCAGATAGAAGAACAGTGGTAGAATGCTGCTGTTTTAGTCCAAAATTGTTCAGTTCAAAATGAGTGTCACTGTTAAAGGACAATCCACTGAAGTGCAGATCCACCAGTAGCAAAGAATTAAAACTCCATCAATTGACAGAAAGGAAGAAACAAACCTGGGGATAAACCAGGCTTAGTCAGAGACCAGTCTACTAACAGGTTGATAGCCTTGAGATTGATGAGTGTCTGTTAAGGCAAAGGTGCAGGCCCCAAGTATGTCCCAAGTGAGTGTTCAGACTAGCAAAAGGGATCAATGTAGAGGACTTGTTCCATCACCAAGGTCTTGTGAGTTTGACTAATCAATGTCCGCTTGTGGAAAGTGATGTTTGCAAATTTACAGCATATGTTCCACCATGCTAGTTATAGTGGAACAGTCTAGGAGATCTTTTTAAAAGTAGAACAGAAATTTTGGTAAAAGGGAAAAAGACCACTCACAGTACTGTCTTGTTGCAGAGGTTTTCTAGTTACTGCTGGAGTGCCTAAAAAAGAGAGTTGCAGTAATTCAGGCTGGATACATTATAACAAGAACCTAGACAAGGAGTATTGTAGCATGCTCCGATAGAAGCATTTTTTTTAATGCTAGGCAGTCCTAGCATTGCAGTCTAACACAGTTCTGATCTTCAGTCTCAACTGTTCCTAACTGTCCTGCTGGATGGATAAGTTTTGATAAAGTGATTGACTTGGCAGAATCAAAAACGGCTTTGTCTTGGAAGGGTTGAGTTTAAGAAGATGAACCTTCATGTCGGTGAGGTTGAGAATCGAGCAGCTACTGCTGAATAAGGGGTAAAGTTCTGTTTATCAGCACATAGAAAGAAAAGCCAGGTTTCTGAAATACATATACTAGTGATCTGTAGATGGTGATGAGGAGTGGTCCTCATATACCAAGCCCAGAGGCACCTCAGTGGTTAGAAGTTGCGACTTATACATCTCAACCCAGAGAACTGACCTGAGAAGTAATGCTCAATATACTTTGACATGAGGATCTGGTGGTAAACTGTGCCAAAAGCAATGGACTATCCAACAATAGTAGAAACAATGATTTGAAAGCTGCTGTAACAAGTCTTAGAGCTTCAGCAATAGGTTGTTTGCAAACACGTGGTTCTGGTGACGTGCAAAATTCAGATGGAGGGCAGGAAGTAATGGGCTTCAGTTACACCATCACAATGCACCACAGTTTACACTAACATTACAGTATTTATTACAGTTTATCAGTTTACTATGCTACACTATTCTGTAACATTCATTAACAAAGAGTTGTACACATTATACACTTTACTATGTGGTTCAAAAACATGTTTATTGTAAATTACTATAGTTTTTTTCCCCATGTGGATATCTTCCAGACATCACGAAATAACAGATGAAAGCATACAACAGCGTGGACGCATAGTCTACAGTACATTATTACTTATTTATTTTTGTAAGGCGGAAAAAGTGCTCCACAATAATAACCGTGTAGTTTTGTCGCAAAGGTAGCATTTCTTCTTTGTTCGGTCGATGAACTTAACCATCAACCAACATTCACCGCTGCTGTGCATAGATATTAACGTTATGGTTGTTTATTCCACTAAAATGCCAGTAAAGAAAAACGAGAAAACAAGACGGAGCAAGAAAGAAAACAAGACAGAGATTTCATTGCAGTGATTACATGGCAGGGTACGTTATTTATATTCTCCTGGATTTTGTATTAGTGTGGTGGTGTTTGTATCTGATTTTTATATAACACATTAACATATTTATACACAAAGCCAGGCCTGTATATCATGTATATTGGTGCTGTCAAACAAATTATAGTGTTCAAAAAAAGTTTGTACATGGATGTATTGAAAAAATACAATGTTTATTACATGCCGCCTTTTCTTCCGTTTTTTAGCCAGTTTCTTAAACTTTTCCCCCTTTATGAGCAAAAATATTTGGAAGTCTATAAAAGCTGTTTGGCATTTCCTATTTTGGCCAATTTAAACAATTATAAACAACATAAAACAGAAACATTTTGATGTTCTTATAGCAATTCCTATGTAGGAGATTCACTTCCTGCCCTCCATCTGAATTTCGTGCGTCATCAATGTCATGTGAAAACAACCTATTGGGAAAAAGACAGAATGACAACTTTTGAAGCCAAAATGCTTACTGTCCAAGATGTTGTTCTGTATGGGAAAGCAATGCATTGGTTAAATATGTGACTTGCTTAAGTGTTTTTGTAATGAATTGAAGAGGGTGTAGAAGGGTTTATCTGAGCCTGGTTAAATGCTAAAGAGCATGAGGGTGAAGAGATGTGATAATTATGATTATTTGTGTAAGTGCAGATACAACTTAAGGAGAAATGGCTTAAAGGATACGAGATGGGATATGCTTAGGTGGATTGGTATTATTTCTGCAATAGTTAGCCTTTGAATATAAGAAAACAAATGGCATCAATGAGATGGGATGCTAACTTGGTCCATAAAGCATTTTGTCACTCCTTCATGGTGAACTTGATTACTATAAAATTACTTTGATTATTGGTTTGATTATTGGTACTTTGATTTGGTTTGATTATTTTATAGGCGGCGCGGTGACGCAGTGGGTAGCACTGTCGCCTCACAGCAAGAAGGTCGCTGACCTCGGTTGGGTCAGTTGGCATGTGTGAAGTTTGCATGTTCTCCCCGTGTTGGCTGGGTTTCCTCCGGGTGCTCCGGTTTCCCCCACAGGTCCAAAGACATGCACTATAGGTGAATTGGGTAAGCTAAATTGTCCATAGTGTATGTGTGTGAATAGAAGTGTATGGGTGTTTCCCAGTGATGGGTTGCAGCTGGAAGGGCATCTACTGTGTAAAACATATGCTGGATAAGTTGGCGGTTTATTCCGCTGTGGCAACCCCAGATTAATAAAGGGAATAAGCCGAAAAGAAAATGAATGAATGAATGAATGATTATTATATGATAGTATGACAAATATGTGATTTAACATATTATATAATGTAAAAAAAAATTTAATAAAAAAAATAAATAATGATTTATTTGTAATGAGTACATAGCTTTCTAGCCATCTGGAAGACTGAGGCATAGAAATGAATGAATATTCAAATACTTTTAATAAATAAATAAATAAATGAACAAAACAAACGTTCGCCGGTAGCCCCTCATGGCTGACTACCGCCAACTGAAAGTAAAGCAAAACATAAGCTCCAGGCTTTCTCATCTTCTTCTGTCGTCACTTCTCCTTTTATGCTTCTGCTCCTCCATGAGACTCGAGACCCGTGAGCGAACAGGTGATGCTCCCTTCAAATGACTCTCGGCCACACCCTGCTGTTTACTGTGCTTTTAAAAAAAGTATTTGAATTTTAAGAACTGTTTAATTTCATGTTTCTGTTGCATGCAATGTTGACATTATAGCCTATATCTGCTTGTTTAAACTTTTGCTATTGCCTTTACTTTGAAAAGTGCCTGTTAGCTATAAACTAAAATAATATATTTGTTGTAAACATTATTTCATGTACAGTAAAACTCTCATGGAGCAATGTCCAGATACCTTCTTGATAACTACAATAAACAAATATGCGTGTATAAATCCATACACAAGTTTATAGACAGGAGGTTATGCTACAATAGCATAATATACAGTATATAATGAAAGCATACAGAATATAATTAAATGGGTACAAAAAGTTTACCCTTTTTTAAATGACCTGTAGCTTATTAGTTGTCATACAGCCCTTAAAGCCTTCACTCATTTCTTACCCAGTGTTAGAGTGTGGTCAAAAATAAAAATGCTCTAAATACTCTGCAACATTTCTTGTATCTCATCCTTCCTCACAGATTTTACTTTTTTATATTAGTGCTGCTTTCAGTCTTTCCATTATTAAAGCACAGATTTTTGTTACATAAAATTAAACTTGAATGCTTAAATGTGATAAGTCTTAATAAAAAGCCTGAAGAAAAGAAAGGGCTATATGTTAATGGTTTCCCAAATCTGTGATGTTTAGAGACTGCTTGTTTGTTAATTGTTTGGATCTGATTATGTTTCCCATATCATCTGTAGAGGCTGCATTGTTAAAGTTTGCAAAATATTTTTTTTATTAGCTCAGGGCCCAAACCCTGCGAAGCCTGTCGTGCTGAGGGTATATTTGAAGAGGAAATGTCTATGCTTAATATTACAGTGGTAAGCCTTGTTTTTTAAATTATACCTTCTGTAAATGTATGTCGGTTTAGTTCCTGGTAACTGCTGTTCATTATATGTATTCCTGTAAATGCCAGCTTATTATATTGTTCATTGCAATGACTAAATTACAGTAAAGCAAATCCTGATTGACATGTATTTGCTGTTTTGGTGTTATGTTAAAAAGTTAATGGAATACAAATTTAAAAGGTATTAAGTAATGATACAAATTCCATGGTCTTTGACTCCCCATAGGCATTTCCTGATAATGCAGCACGAAGAGAAATTGATAGCTTGCCTGCTAAATGCCCAAATGAAGGTTGTAGTTGGTCTGGAACACTGAAGGACTTTGAGGTAAGGATTCACCCAGCTTGTCAGGGAAAACTAGTATGGATAAGGCAGTAACCACTCACTAGTAACTTTTTACAAGTCTAACCCCACCTTTAAGCAAATAGTTTGATAATAAAATAAGCCAAGAATAAATATGCTCTCCATTCAAAAGAAAAAAAAGACTCAGCAGTGACAATGTGGGGGTTGGGTGGAAAGTCCCAAAGCTAGCTGGAAAGTACCAACATTGCATATATTCAAAAGCATGTACAGGGTAGTTTTTTATGACTATGTTAAAAGCATAATCACCCACCATTTTGCATAATTATAAGTAATATAATGTAAGAATGTTTTCTTTTTTTAATTTTTTTATTTTACACTTGGAAATCTTTTTTTCTTTGCGAAAGGATTTTGTGATATTTTTAATATAGATTTATTATGTAGTTGAAGGCATTTATGCAGTGTTAGAATTGTTATCGATTACATAAAATGAGATGTTTTGTTACAAAATATTTATAACTTGGGAAATTACAAGATTGACCCAAGCACTTACCAAGTTTCTGTTGTGAATTTCAGTCTTGTATCCAAGAAGCTGAAGATGTATCATCAAAATTAACTTTAATTAAAGTTTTGATTATTTTTCCTTGTGTTTAGCTTGTAAAAGTTTTAGTATACTTTTCTTGTTACATACAGTTTATGATTACATTTATGATTGTAGTTTGTCAGACTATATAAACATGTTCCCTGCCTCACACTGTAATCTGTCTCAGTTGCCATAATGTTAGAATGCATAATAACAATAAAGAGTAAAAAATGGATGCACACAAGAACACTCATCCAGGGTTTTACGCCATCAATCAAAATAAAATAATAATCAATAAAGCTCATACAAAACATATCAGAATTTTAAACTAATTGCCCATGCATTTTGTGTCCATGTTGTAGAACGAGATACTGTATCTGATATCTGAAGTGTGTTTTTCTCTATCCAAACACTGCTTTTCCATGTACAACTTGTACGACGAGTTTCTATTCTTGTTGTACTTCTGAATCATTCAGCAATTTTTCATTAGTTTGGTTCATTGGATCTTTGTAAGTAGTTAAAGTTGCACTGCAGGAAAGTGTCTCAAATCTTCTGACACTGCCAGAATTTCTTTGGAGGATGAATTTGGTTGAAATTGCCATTATTCAGCTGTCAGTGAAAATGTCAAACCAGCATTCAAAGACTACAGATTTTAGCCCTGGATTATATAAAGCTTTTTTAAAGGGCACCTAGTTTACCGCTTTTTCCAGAATTAATATAAGTCTTTTGTGTCTCCAGAATGTGTCTGTAAAGTTTCAGCTCAAAACACCCATCAGATTATTTATTATTACCTTTCAGAAGTTTGTAATTTTTAGCTCTTAGCATCTTGTAGCTGTTTTGGTGGACTGTGCCTTTATAGTCTTCCCCGCCCACCGTTCCCACGTGCCTGTCAGTGCTCCTCAATCTCCGCCCTCGGCTGCCTCAGATAACAGACAGACATGAAGGAAGCAGATCTCACGTAACGTTTGTGAGAAATATTACAGTAAGAACTTTACAAATGATTATTTGGTGTATTTGTTGTGGAGTTGCAACGATGAGTCACACACAATGTCGTTACAAAGTTCACGCACGCACACACACACACACACACACACACACACACACACACACACACACAC